>JAXCGZ010001013.1:27500-30821 GCA_037179515.1 Halocaridina rubra
AAAGAATTGTAATTAATAGTTAATGTGGCTTTTTTTTCTTTCTATATGAAATTTTGTCGTAAATAAATAAATGGGAGATGCAACGCAAAGAAATGATAAAAATAATGGAAGTGTCACTATACAGCGAAAGCATCAAGGAAGATAGTGATCCATTGCTGATGTTGATAAATCATGCAGTGATATCACTCTTACCAAATAGTTCATATAATGGAAATATCACTATACAGCGAAAGCATCAATAAAAGATAGTGATCCATTGCTAAAGTTGATAAATCATGCAGTGATATCACTCTTACCACATAGTTCTTCTTCCTCTTCTCAGCTTTAACCCATTTTTATATGGGGTCGCCGTTGTGAATGAGTCGTCTCCATCTTTTTCTGTTTTGTCCTTCATTTTCATCAATACCCTTCCATCGCAAGTATTCCCCTATACAATCACGCCATCTTTTTCTTGGTCTTCCTCTCCTCCTTCTACCCCGAATTTCCATCTCCATCGTATGTCTTCCAACATGATGTTCGTCCCGATGTAACAGGTATCCATACCATCTAAGCCTTCCCTCTTGCATTTTCTTTGATAATTCAACTACCTTTGTCGATCCTCTTATATAGTCATTCCTAATTCTATCCTTCCTTGTTACTCCAGACATCCACCTCAACATTCTCATCTACGCTACATCCATCCCCTTCTCCTCTGTCTTCCTCATACTTGCTGTTTCTGTTCCATATAACATAGCTGGTCTTACAATGATTGGGACTTTTCTCTGAATTAGCCATGTCCTAACACTCTTCTACCCGATTTCTTAAAAAGTGTAAACCTAGGATACCATATTGTTTGTTAGCTAGACACACACAAATGGATTTCATTAACGCATCTGACGCGGTTCTGTGTATGGCTAGGTTCCCGTACGGGATCCTAGCCATACACAGAACCGCGTCAGATGCGTTTATGAAATCCATTTGTGTGTGTCTAGCTAACTAGGAATATGGAATCCTAGGTTTGCACTTTAAAAAATCGGGCCAAAGTCGGCGGACCTAACTTATAATATACTCCAAATAAAAAAAATAAAAAAAACTGTGCCATGCTCTGGAATCTAACTAAATGGTAAATTAACCCCAACCATAGATTACAGCTGGGGGGAGTATTGCTTACTCGGCTTCCTTCCAGTGATTAACATTTACATATATAATAGAACAGTCGGTGGTGCTTCACTTATAAGCGATGAACAGTTTACAGAACAAGTACATACTTATATTACAGGGCGATTTGGGGATACAGACGGTTACTTACTGCATTTTAACGGCGTTTCTTGAAACATTGTACACGGCACAGCTTCTGTACTCTCACATAACAGAGTACTGCATTTTGAACATTTAAACGATGTGTCTTGTATTTCATGGCAGCAAATTACAGAGAACTGACATACGTTAGTGCTCAGGGCATTACAAATGTAAATATCTACAAATATTATTAACAGTCTTCTTTCGGTACTCAATGACGGTAAGGATCATTTTTTTTCTTTTTTCTCTATTATCAGTAATTGTGTCCTATGATCTAATGTCAGTTGGTCAAGCTTTTTCAGTATTTTTTCTTTTTTTATTAAAAGAAAAATAATAACTCCAAGTGATGAATGATATGTAACCAAATATTTTATATGATGATGTAATAAAGGTCAATAAAAAAAAGATTCTTTAGATTTAGCCATTTCAGTTAGTCAGAATTTTCCTTCTTTTTCCACTGTACATATTTTATATGCGAAGTCTAACGACATCAGAGAGAGTTCTTTAAGATCAACAGGCAATCGTATAAGCACCTCCTTTAACTTTTTCTATCCTTGAAGCACACACACACCGCTTTCAGGAAAAAGTTGACTACTCTTAGCCTTAGCCAGTGATTAAAGGAAAGAAGAAACTCTAATAAGATTATCAATTAACCTGACACACAATTTGTCATGGTTTCACACTAAAAATAAAGATTTTAACACAATTTCACTTGAGGGCTGCAGAATTTAAAGCTAATACACTATGTACACCGAAGGATAATTGCACACTGCTACTTTATATATAAACATATTACATTCCTTAATAACTAGCAGACCGGATATCATTTTCAGACGAAGCATGTTTCTCTTTGTCTTTTCCTGCGAACTCTATTTGAACGCTTTCATCCTTACTGTCTCATAATCATGATTTCTAATCAGTATTCAAGTCAATAGAAAAACACTTCTACAAAAAAATAAAAGTAACAAACAGTGATAAAATAACATTGCCAAGATATTTAGCCAGTTAATCTACGGATTTTCTCCTGGATTATTTCCTCTATGAAATAGTCACAATACGTTTTCGTGAAGAAGCCATGTGCTTTATAGGAAGTTATGTAACATACAGTGAGGTAGTGAAAGAAAGAGTGATAGAAAAAATATTTTCACTAGGAAACAATTGATAACCAAACACCAGTTAGCTAAATAATTATCATTAACATGCACAGCAAGGTCTTTGACATTGGTTTTTCCTGTCACAACAAAATTGCGAACTTTCTCTTCCTGGCTTTTTGATATGGATGTCTGTGGCCTGACGCAACATATAACACACAAATATCACTGTTTTTAAGAAGATTATAAAACGCTTTTACACGATCATCACAGACCAAGACACTAAGTTCACTACTAGAGTACTACCACCAGTAAGAGAGGGAGGGCTCAGGAAACCATCACATCGACGAGGCACACATACCCACATAGTCACTTCAGTGCCCAGCATTACAACCACATGCGCACATACTGACCGACCACCTGTCACGATCCACACATACACACCCACGAGCAAGGGAAAAACTCACACATACGTTCGCTCATCCTAATGCCATGCTTACTGTAGACACTCTTCTTTATACAACGACCATTCTCTCAAGTTCGTTTATCCAACAATTTTCATTAACTTTCGTAGAATCTTACATAAGTTAAGATGTCTTAAATAATATATATGCATATATATATATATATATATATATATATATATATATATATATATATATATATATATATATATATATATATATATATATATATGTAATATACATATATATGCATATATATATATATATATATATATATATATATATATATATATATATATATATATATATATATATATATATATATATATATATATATATATATATATATATATATATATATATATATATATATATATGTGTGCATATATATGTATATATATATATATATATATATATATATATATATATATATATATATATATATATATATATATATATATATATATATATATATATATGTGTGTGCA
>JAXCGZ010001014.1:2500-5000 GCA_037179515.1 Halocaridina rubra
AACATTACTAAAGGGCGAAAAACAGGTTAATGAACACTTGGGGGGGAAAAACAATACAAATATACCATTCTGACGACAAGAGGCATAATTGCTAGGTCGTTGACAATAACTGAGTGCGTATCCACGATTAGGTTTTCCAAAAGAATAAAAGAAAACATACTGGCTTACAAGGGTAATGATCCCACGTCGAGGTAAGCTTTGAAGGTACCGACTACAGAGTCAGGTGAGGATTGTGATCTACGCCTTCCATTCCCCCCCCCCCCACACCTGTCTCTGTCTACCCCCTCTATTCGAATTAGGGGTAATAGCGACACAATACAACGGAAAAAAAACAAGCAGGAGTAGAGTATAACGGATATTCGAGGTTTTCGTAGGTGTAAGTTCGTAGCTATATCCGATTTCGCCAATGACTTGACACATATTATTGTTCAAATAGGAGCCGAAAAGCCACAGAGTAACGATTTGCCAGTAAAAATATTGAGAAAATCATATTGCACAGTATCAAAAAACAATATGAAAGTCTAATATAATAACATGCGCATATAAGTTTCGATATAAATTCGCCTATAGCTACAGCTAATATATAAAGCAAAACGAGATAGAAAGAGAACCAATAAAACCCTACGAGGCATGAACAGTGTGCATACGCAATATTTTCCACATTGCAGATTAACAAAGGTGAGCCTATACACAGTGGCACTCCGGAGCCTCTATGACCTTGAGAGGCAATGGCACTCAGGAGCCTCTATGACCTTGAGAGGAAATGGCACTCAGGAACCTTTATAACATTAAGACGATGACCCCATGACCTATTAATTCTGCTGGTCATTTTCTTTTAGTGGTATATTTGTATATAGACTAATATAAAAATTTGCTGTATAGTTATTGTGAAAAGAAACCATTAATATTACAAGAAATGACATTTACAACAGTCAAGCTTTCAGGAACATGTCAAAGAAGAATTTGCATGACATACTGGAGACTATAACAAGTGATAATTAGCTATTCCATATTTAACAATGAGTTATACCAGCAAATTGATGGCTTGCCCATGGGTAATCCTATATCAACAAATATTACATATATCTTTGCATGTCAGCAAGAAGAAATAGGGTTAAACAATTGTCCTAATAAATTCAAGCCAATATTTGATAGGAGAAAAAGTGGATGACATATTTATGCAATTTGAGAAAAAAAAGAACACAATTGATCACTCTTCTTTCAGTACTTGAACAGCATCTAACGTTGTTCTTGTGTATGGCTAGGATTGATTTCTTAAACAGTGTAAACTTAGGATACCATATTGTCAGTTAGCTAGACACACACAAATGGACTTCATAAACGCAACTGACGCGGTGCTGTATGTGACTAGGATCCCGTACGGGATCATAGCCATACACAGCACGTACGGGATCATAGCCATACACAGCACCGCGTCAGTTGCGTTTATGAAGTCCATATGTGTGTCTAGCTAACTGACAATATGGTATCTAGGTTTACACTGTTTAAGAAACCGGGCCAAATTATTACAGATTCATAACAAGTCTCAATAACAAAATTCAAATTAAGTCTCAGAGTCACTGCCCGAATTAGTACGATCACCTCAAGATCATATTTTATAGGTCACTGATGGTAACAGAGAATTGTCGATTTTTTTTTTATTATTTAGATTTTAGACTATTCGTTTCTAGGATTTTATTTAATGATTTAATATATTATGACCAAAGAAAAGAAACAAACAAATTCAAATTGGAGAATATTATACTCAAGATATTAAAACCTTTTGTCAGTTCCAGAAACATAATTAAAACGATCCAATCACAGAATCCTCATTAGATTGAAATGGAGAATATCATATCTACTAAATTTATCGTATATTTCTTTATCAATAATTAAATTTCTTTAACTAACAAAATTCAAATTTAATGAAATATAAACCTTGATTTAGTTAAAAAAGAATTGTAGAGAAGGAAATCTAATATATAATATATATATATATATATATATATTATATATATATATATATATATATATATATATATATATATATATATATATATATATATATATATATATATATATTATAATTCTTACCTTTTTGTTTTTGCAACAGAGCTGAAACGGTATAATTAATAACTCCAATATTGCTGTCTCCTACTTGATTCCAATTGGTCAAATAATTCGAAGAAAATGAAACTTTTTTTTTTTTCGGAAGTGAACTACAAAGTAATTCTTTATGCTCTAAGAACCTCGGCGTCACCTGTGGTCAACTTACAAAAGAAAAATAGTAATAATCACTTCTCGGGGAACTTCAAATACTGTCCTGGCTTTGAGATACAATTATCTCTCTTTTACTTTTCATCACACTTTTCGCTGCAAGCTATTCGTATCTCAAGTTATATTTATGATTAATATCATCTCTTTTCACTTCACTAAATAATTAATGCACTTGACTTTGAAATCACATGCTTTGAAAATAACTGCAAAGTTGCGATACTTC
>JAXCGZ010001014.1:7500-30788 GCA_037179515.1 Halocaridina rubra
CCCCCCCTCCCCATTTCCGTGAGTCAAAACTCGTTTGGTTCCCTCGTAGTATTTATCCCTTCCAAAGGGTTCAGGTAAATTCCAAACTGTTCCTCCTCCAAGGGAAAGAGACGGACGGTGAGACTGGGGAAATACTCCCTTCTCCATAATTGACTAGTATAACCATTCGCTTATTGGAATTTGCTGAATTTTCCCTCATTTAACTTATTCGCTATTCTTCCTCCACCTCCTCCCCCCAATTAACAGTAATTATTCCCCATACCTCTACCTTCCCTCTCCTCCAATCTCCCTTCCATCCCCCCCATTTTCCGCTTGCCAGGTGTTACCTTGGATTTTAGGACAATCTGCTTTGTTCCTTCTCTGGTGACTTCCTATGATTATAGTAGTAGTAGTAGTAGTAGTAGTAGTAGTAGACCAGTGTATTTGAAAGTCAAAGAACTTAAAAAAATGAATTGTCATGTCGGAAATCTACTCGAGCCAGAAAAAGGTGGCGCTTCAATATAGAAAAAAAATTAGTAGTAATAATAGCAGTAGAAGTAGTAGCAATTGTTGTTGTTGTAGCGTGAAAAGAAGTGATACCGTAATAGTATTAATAACTATAACACTATACTAATGTTAAAAAAAATCGACCTAAAGATTTTCACACCACTCAGTGGCAATATAATTACAGATTTCGCTCAGTGACATAACTCGATTTATGATCAGAGGGTTTGTTTACAATGATCTTTAATGCAAATCTGGGAGTGCCTGCGGGTACATGTCACTATGTAATATTTTACATCCAAATAAAGAAAACAAAATATGAAGGAGACTTGTCAAGCTGTGCCTGAGCTTTTGGGATATAATGCCAGCATATTTGACGTGTGTCTGCACCTTAATTATCCGTAATACTTAATCAAAACAAACTTGTTATTAGAGGTGAAATTATGCTTTACCTCAAAAAAAAAATAATAATTTAAATGCATTCTGAAAGTGAAACGAAAATATTTCCAACTAAGGAAAAAGACATTAATCAACTCCAGTCGAGAAAGTTTTAACAGTTTTGAAGAGGGATAAAAAATCTCAGATGCAGTTTTATTTGAATAATGCATTATATTTGTTCTTATATATATATATATATATATATATATATATATATATATATATATATATATATATATATATATATATATATATATATATATATATATATATATATATATATATATATATATATATATATGCATATTTTGTGTATTATTATTAATATTATTATTATTATTATTATTATTATTATTATTATTATTATTATTATTATTATTATTATTATTTATTACAATGCAAGTAGTAGTAGTAGTAGTAGTAGTAGTAGTAGTACTAGTTGTTGAAGCTGTTGCCGTTTATGTTGTAATTTTCAAAGTACCACTACAGTAGAATAAAGAGGACATTCTTGACAAACTCAGGCTTTAGAAAAGCAAGCTCTACTACTACTGCTATTACCACTACTACTACTACAAATATAAATACAAGAACAACAAATACTACTACTACTACTACTACTACTACATAATAATAATAATAATAATAATAATAATAATAATAATAATAATAATAATAATAATAATAATAATAAATAATATAACAGGTAACTGCTCTGTAAATACATGTGAGTATAAATCACATCCCGAGCAAAAAAAAAAAAAAAAAAAAAGCAATACGCAGAAAAGAGGCCAATGAAATAGAAGGTCCCCTCCACCCATCCCTCCCTTCTACTACTCATCCCGGATATCGTGTTTCATCATCATTCAAGTATTTTATCAAATCATTGAGTGAAGTGTACAAATACCACATACAGGTAATATACATGAAACATGTCACGTGTTCCTGTGAAGTGGTGCTCAACATTCTGAACTCGATGAACCCTCTGATCATTACTACTTTCAGTGTATGTATATTTGTGTGTATGTTGAATGCAAGTATGAATGTACGTGTGTATTGATGCATGCATGTGTGTATGCATGTCTGTATGTATGTATGCATGCATGCGTGTATGTATGTATGTATGTATGTATGTATGTATGTATGTATGTATGTATGTGATTACCTAATTGCGTTTACGGGAAAGAGCCCAAAGCTCGTATCTTCCCGTCTCCTGATCGGTTCGATTTTGTACTTAGTGATACTTATAATACCTGTCCTTAAAACTATGGATTGAGATAGCATTGACTACCTCCTCGCTTAGCAAATTCCAATTATCAGCTACTCTTACACTGAAAAAGTATTTCCTTACATCCTGCAAAGATGTTTTCTTACGAAGCTTTAAACTATGACCTCTAGTTCTAGAGCCAGCCATATCAAAATATCGATCCCTATCCACTCTATCATAACCATTTAGGAATTCAAAGACTGTCACCATATCCCCCCTCAATCTTCTAGCTTCGAGTGATGGTAAGTCTAATTCCCTCAGCCTCTCATCATAACTGAGACTAATCTACCAGTGTGTTTACTCCTAGATCTCTCTCATTTTCTGTCCCTTGAAGTTGTACTCCAGCCACCGAGTAGTCAAGCTTGGGCCTTCTTGCACTTGTACCCATTCTCATTACCTTACATTTTGAAGTATTGAATATCATTAGCCATTTTTCTGACCACTCATGCAGACTATTTAGATCTTCCTGAAGTTCTCTACCATTGTTCTCGTTTCTTACTTTCTTCACAATCTTTGCATCATCTGGATGTATGTATGTATGTAAAGGCAATTTGAATAATCCTTAATATAATAACTAACGAAAATAATAATAATAATAATAATAATAATAATAATAATAATAATAATAATAATAATAATAATAATAATAATAATCAATAATAATAATGATAATAATGATAATAATAATAATAATAATAATAATAATAATAATAATAATAATAATAATAATAATAATAATAATAATAATAATAATAAAATAATGTTGATATCATTAATAATTATTAATATAATAATGATCATAATGATAGTAATAAAAATCATAATTGAAAATAAATAGAGTAATGATTAAATAGATGAATTAATCATTTAATAAGTAATAATAATTCACCGTTCCATGTATCACAATTTGTCCCCTGTGAGGTAGTGGACACAGGGATACCAGAGCAGTGGGATTATGGCTGAATGTCCTTTCTAACGTCCCACGGTGGATTCGAAACCGCGTCAGTCGCCTCCCGACTTCCACGCTATCCCTGAACCATCCAAAGAAAGTTTTATATATATCCACAAAGAAAGATTTATATATATGCACACACAGATATCCACAAAGAAAGTTTTGTATATATCCACAAATAAATTCATGGATAACCACAATTCCATATTAGTACCAGTAGCAAGTATACATAAGTCAAGGCTTGCTACAAGTTTCCAAAAGACATACAGACTCTCACACATTTTCATTTCCAGCAATAAAGGGAAGACAGTGTGGCGAATATTTGAGCCCACTCTATACTGACTAACAATCGATACATATAAGTACGAGTAGTCAACAACTAGCTGTGTGAGTGGGAAGTATTTTCTTAGATGAACATAGACAATAATACATTAATAATATCCTCTTGCAATATTTAGTTGAGAGGCATATAACTCCTTACAATCTCTTCACTGTTGTAAATGATCACGTCCCCTGCAGTCCGATGAAATCTCAACGCGTAATGGGCTCGGATCCTGGTCAGAGGAAATTAATGTATATATATATATATATATATATATATATATATATATATATATATATATATATATATATATATATATATATATATGTGTGTGTGTGTGTGTGTGTGTGTGTGTGTGTGTGTGTGTGTGTGTGTGTGTGTGTGTGTGTGTGTGTGTGTGTGTGTGTGAATAATCTGATATATATATATATATATATATATATATATATATATATATATATATATATATATATATATATATATATATATATATATATATATATATATATATATATATATATATATATATATATATATATATATATATATATATATATATATATATATATATATATATATATATATATATATATATATATATATATATATATATATATATATATATATATATATATATATATATATATATATATATATATCTACCTTGGCTGTTTCCCCCTTTAATTGGGGGGTAGCCGACATCAAAGAAAGAAAACAATAAGGGGATTACTTTGCTCTATGGGCAATGACGAGGGAGCTAGCGACTGTTCAGATGGCACTGATGGAGTGCCACAGCCCATCCTCCCGGCTCTTCCACAACCTGTGTCACTTCACAACTGCCAGCTCCTCCTACTGCCCCTACCACAGGGCTACCTTTGTAAGATGCATCCCCTTGGTAACAGCAGATACCCATCAGAGCTGCGTCACAATCGCTCGCCACTCATTCCTATTCCTAGCATGCTCGCTCGCTTCCCTCACATCCATCCTTCTATCATTCAGGACTCTCCTTACTCCATCCATCCATCCAAGCCTAGGCCTCCCTCTAGCATTTCTCCCATCAACTCTCGCATTCATCACCTTTTTCAGCAGTCTTTCATCATCCATCCTTTCCACATGGCCAAACCATCTCAAAACATCCATATCTACTCTGGCTGCAATTTCTCTCCTCACACCTGTTCTTGCTCTCACCACTTCATTCCTAGTCCTATCCAACCAAGATACACCAATCATACTCCTCAGGCATTTCATCTCAAACACATTTCGTTTCCGTCTCTAACTTACTTTCATACTCCATAATTCTGATCCATACATCACAGTTGGCACAATCATTTTCTCATACAAAACTTTCTTAACATTAATTTCCAACCCTGTATTCTTCATCACTCCTTTCAACGCACCCAACACTTTACATCCTTTATTCACTCTGTGACACACATCTGCTTCCACTCCACCATTTGCAGCTATAACCGAGCCTAAATACTTGAACTGATCAACTTCCTCAAGTGTCTCTCCATTCAACATAACATTCAATCCAGCACCATCCTCATTTCTTGTACAAATCATAACCTTACTCTTTCCCACATTCACTCGCAACTTCCTTCTCTCACACACCCTTCCAATTTCTAACACTAACTGACACAGCTTTTCCTCAGAATCTGCCACCACCACAGTATCATCTGCAAATAGCAACTGATTCAGCTCCCACTCGTTATCATCCCCATCTACCATTCTCAAACCTCGACCACACACTCGCTCATTCACCTCTCTTACAACTCCATCAATATACAAATTGAACAGCCATGGTGACATCACACATCCCTGTCTCAGTCCCACACTCACTGGAAACCACTCACTCACTTCATTCCCTACCCTAACACAAGCTCTACTCCCTTCATACAAACTCTTCATTGCATGCAACAATTTACCATTATTTCCATATAATCTCAAAACATTCCACATTGCCTCCCTATCAACTCTATCATACGCTTTCTCCAGATCCAAAAATGCAAAATACACATCCTTTCCCTTTGCTAAATATTTCTCACATAACTGCCTAACTATAAAAAATCTGATCTATGCAACCTCTACCTCACCTAACACCACTCTGCACTTCTGCAATCACATTTGCTGTCTTATCCCTAACCCTATTAACCAGTATCCTACCATACACTTTTCCTACCATCCTCAACAAACTTATACCCCTAAAATTACTGCATTCATACATATCTCCCTTACCTTTGTATAGGGGTACTATACAAGCAATCACCCATTCCACTGGCACCATTAACAACATAAAGCATATATTAAACACTCTCACTAACCATTCCAATGCAGTCACACCCCCTTCATTCAACATATACACTCTCACACCATCCATTCCAGGTGCATTACCTGCTTTCGCATCATACAATGCCCTTTTCACCTCCTCTATTGTAATCTCTCTCTCATTTTCATCTCCCATTACTGGCACTTGAACACCCCCTACTGTAACTATAGCTGCCTCTCTATCTTCCTCAACATTCAGCAAGCACTCAAATTATTCTGCCCATCTTTTCCTTGCATCATTCCCTCTTAACATCTGTCCATTCACATCTTTCACTGTCTCTTCCATCCTCGATCCACCCTTCCTTACTCTCCTCACTTCTTCCCAAAACTTCTTTTTATTCTCCTCATATGACCTACTAAAATCCTGTCCCCACCTAACATGTGCCAACCTCTTCTCTTCCTCTACCTTCTGCTTGGTTTCCACATTTTTATCCCTAAATCTTTCATACTTCTCCCTACTTTTACGCTGCAACCATTCCTCAAAAGCCCACTTTTTCTCTTCCACCTTTATTTTCACCCCTTCATTCCACCACTCGCTGCCCCTCCTCATGCCACCTCCAACAAACCTCTTTCCACACACATCACTTGCATATCCCACAAAACCTTCTTTCATCTAACCCCATTCCTCCTCTAACTCCCCAACTTCTCTTTCTTTCACCCTTGTCATATGCCACTCTCAACCTGTCCTGATATTCCTGTCTCTTCTCTGGCTTTTTCAACTCTTCCACCTTCACTATTTCCCTTCTACATCTCCACACTCTATTTCCCTACTCTTTTGCTACTACCACTTTTGCTTCAACCAAAAAATGATCAGGCATCCCAGCAGCCACACCTCTAAATGCATGAACATCTTTCACTCTACCAATCATGCTCTTTGCTACCAACACATAATCCATCAATGCTCTTTCTTTCACTCTTCCATTTGCCACTTTCATCCATGTATACTTATATATTAACTTCTTCTTGAAAAAAGTATTACCTATAACCAACTCCTGTTCCACACACATATCTAACAGTCTCTCGCCACTCTCATTCCCACCTGGTACCCCATACTTTCCTACAAGACCTTCTACCTCTCCATCACCCACTCTGGCATTCAAGTCACCCAACACAACTATATAGTTCCTTCTACTCAGACCATGCACACACCTAGTTAACTCATTCCAGAATTCATCCCGCTCTTCCTCACATCTCTCACATCCTGGCCCATACGCACTAACAAAAGCCCAACATTTCCTACCTATCCTAGCCCTAACCCACATCAGCTAGATGACACTTCTTTCCATTCCACTACCTTATTCACCATCCATTCACTCAGCAATAATGCCACACCTTCTCTCGCTCTCCCCCTTTCAACTCCAGACACCCTACCCGTCACATCACCAAATGCCATTTCTCCATTTCCTTTCATCTTCGTCTCACACAATGCCAGTACATCCATCCTCCTCTTACCAAACATATATCCAATATCACATCCTTTGCTCTCTATCCTACTACAACCACGCACAATTAGACACCCCAAAACTAGAGTTTGGGGAGAAGTTATTCTCCCCTCTACTCCCCTTCTTCTTTGACGTCTCGCAGGAGGTTAATACAAGGGGGGGGGGATTCCAAGTCCCCCCTCCCCGTCCACTTTTAGTCGCCTCTTACGACACGCAGGGAATACGTTGGGGCTATTCTTTGATGCTGTGCCTGCCACCACACACACACACACACACACACACACACGCACACATATATATATATATATATATATATATATATATATATATATATATATATATATATATATATATATATATATATATATATATATATATATATATAATATATAAATATATAATATAATATAAATATATATATATATATATATATATATATATATATATATATATATATATATATATATATATATATATATATATATATATATATATATATATATATATATGTGATTACCTAATTGTGTTTACGGGAAAGAGCCCAAAGCTCGTATCTTCCCGTCTCCTGATCGGTTCCACTTTCTACTTAGTGATACTTATCATACCTGTCCTTAAAACTATGGATTGAGATAGCATTAACTACCTCCTCGCTTAGCCAATTCCAATTATCAACTACTCTTACACTGAAAAAGTATTTCCTTACATCCTGCGAAGAAGTTTTCTTACGAAGCTTCAAACTATGACCTCTAGTTTTAGAGCCAGCCATATCAAAATATCGATCCCTATCCACTCTATCATAACCATGAAGGAATATATATATATTATATATATATATATATATATATATATAATATATATATATATATATATATATATATATATATATATATATATATATATATATATATATATATATATATATATATATATATATATATATATATATATATATATATATATATATATATATATATATATATATAAATATATATATATATATATATATATATATATATATATATATATATATATATATATATATATATATATATATATATATATATATATATATATATATATATATATATATATATATATATATATATATATATATATATATATATATATATATATATATATGTAGGAAAAGCCCATTAAATAAAGCAACGAAAATATATATATAAGAAGTACTTATTTATTTCGTGACTTGAACTGGTCACCTTCTCAAAGTACAATATCATTGTACTTTGAGAAGGTAACCAGTTTAGGTCACGAAATTAATATGTACTTTTTATATATATATTTTCGTTGTTTTATTTAATGGGCTTTTCCTACCATTTTAGACTGTATGTTAACACTTCATATATATATATATATATATATATATATATATATATATATATATATATATATATATGTATATATTTTTTTTTTTGAGGATTGTGACACCAGGACGGGCCAAAATATAAAATAAAATAAAATAGCCCCCTCCGAGCCTGGGTGCGAAGAATACATTAAGTAAAAAGAAACAGAGATGGAGAGTGTGATGACTTGTCAGATGTGAAGGGATAATAAGATATGTGTAATGAATACCCAAGAATATTCAGTGTTAATGTAGGCATAACAAATGACCGTAACTGAAGGAAAACTTAACATCGAACTGTCCTGGACAGTCCCATTTAAGTTTAAAAATCCTTCATCTGTAATATCGCAAAGGGCGGTTGTGCCATGGGCCAACCTACTACTGGTAAGATATTTAAGTTACAATACCCTCACATACATACAACTGTACTCACAAGGAACATATTTAAAAAAAACACACACGACGGGAAAAATTATTTTAGGAGCCTATGGGCACCTCTGAAAACAGCCAAATTAGGCGCCACATGAAATCCATGAGCGCGCACGTGACCTTCTGGAACCAGTTCCTTAAAACCTTCCTAGTCGTGTCATATACATATTAAGAAAAAATAAAACTATAAATAATAGACATAATTTAATGAAGCCCTGCAACCATGATTCACCTTTCTAGTTGTGGTTCATAAGTTTCCCACTAATAATTCCCAGAGAATCATTTTAAGCATTATTATTATTATTATTATTATTATTATTATTATTATTATTATTATTATTATTATTATTATTATTATTATTATTATTATTATTATTATTATTATTATTATTGTTATTATTATTATTATTATTATTATTATTATTATTATTATTATTATTATTATTTTTTTATTATTATTATAATAATAATAATAATTATTATTATTATTATTATTATTATTATTATTATTATTATTATTATTATTATTATTATTATCAATATTATTATTATTATTATTATTATTATTATTATTATTATTATTATTATTATTATTATTTTTATTATTATTATTATTAATATTATTATTATTATTATCATTATTATTATTATTATTATTATTATTATTATTATTATTTCGGGTGTTCGCTATCTATCACAAGAAATTATTAATATATATATATATATATACATATATATATATATATATATATATATATATATATATATATATATATATATATATATATATATATATATATATATATATATATATATATATATATATATATATATATATATATATATATATATATATATATATATATATATATATATATATATATATATATATATATATATATATATATATATATATATATATATATATATATATATATATATATATATATATATATATATATATATATATATATATATATATA
The DNA here is from genome assembly GCA_037179515.1 of Halocaridina rubra. NCBI lineage: Eukaryota > Metazoa > Arthropoda > Malacostraca > Decapoda > Atyidae > Halocaridina > Halocaridina rubra. The sequence continues at coordinate 17,502 of JAXCGZ010001014.1, forward strand.
TATATATATATATATATATATATATATATATATATATATATATATATATATATATATATATATATATATATATATATATATATATATATATATATATATATATATATATATATATATATATATATATATATATATATATATATATATATATATATATATATATATATATATATATATATATATATATATATATATATATATATATATATATATATATATATATATATATATATATATATATATATATATATATATATATATATATATATATATATATATATATATATATATATATATATATATATATATATATATATATATATATATATATATATATATATATATATATATATATATATATATATATATATATATATATATATATATATATATATATATATATATATATATATATATATATATATATATATATATATATATATATATATATATATATATATATATATATATATATATATATATATATATATATATATATATATATATATATATATATATATATATATATATATATATATATATATATATATATATATATATATATATATATGTGTGTGTGTGTGTGTGTGTGTGTGTGTGTGTGTGTGTGTGTGTGTGTGTGATGACCTAATTGTGATTACCTAATTGTGTTTACGGGAAAGAGCCCAAAGCTCGTATCTTCCCGTCTCCTGATCGGTTCCATTTTATACTTAGTGATACTTATCATACCTGTCCTTAAAACTATGGATTGAGATAGCATTAACTACCTCCTCGCTTAGCCAATTCCAATTATCAACTACTCTTACACTGAAAAAGTATTTCCTTCCATCTTGCAAAGAAGTTTTCTTACGAAGCTTCAAACTATAACCTCTAGTTCTAGAGCCAGCCATATCTAAATATCGATCCCTATCCACTCTATCATAACCATGAAAGAATTTAAAGACTGTCACCATATCCCCCCTCACTCTTCTAGCTTCGAGTGATGGTAAGTCTAATTCCCTCAGCCTCTCATCATAACTGAGATTGCGTATTTCTGGCACCAGTTTCGTGGCATATCTTTGAACTTTTTCAAGCTTAGCTATGTGCTTTTTCAAGTGTGGATTCCAAAAGGGGGCTGCATATTCGAGTTTTGGCCTCACATAGGTTACATAAATATTTCTGAACATTTCCTTGTCCATGTGCCTGAAGGCGACCCTTGCATTTGATAAGAATGCATATGCTGCACTGACTATGCCATTTATATGTATTTCTGGAGACAAATCTGCCAGTATGTTTACTCCTACATCTCTCTCATTCTCTGTCTCTTGAAGTTGTACTCTATCCACCGAGTAGTCAAGCTTGGGCCTTCTTGCACTTGTACCCATTCTCATTACCTTACATTTTGAAGTATTGACTTTCATTAGCCACTTTCCTGACCACTCATGCATATTATTTAGATCCTCCTGAAGTTCTCTACCATTGTTCTCGCTTTTTACTTTCTTTACAATCTTTGCATCATCTGCAAACATATTCATGAATGAATTTACAGACTCTGGTAGGTCATTTACATATACAAGGAACAAAAGTGGCCCTAAAACTGAACCCTGTGAATCCCCACTACTAACTCTTCCCCATTCAGACACTGTCTTACTCTAACCCTCTGTTCCCTTCTTTCTAAGTAAGTTTTTATCCATTCCAAGACATTTCCACATATTCTAGCCATTGCTTGCAGCTTCCTAATAAGTCTCCCATGTGGAACAGTGTCAAACGATTTCTGGAAGTCTAGGGATATGCAATCTGCCCAACCCTCTCTTTCCTGTAAGATTCGGCTTACCTCATCATAAAATTCTAATAAGTTTGTTACTGTTGATCTACCTTCTCTGAAGCCATGTTGCCTCACTGACAAAAAGTTGAAGGATTCCAAGTGAAGAGAGATATGTTTCCTTAGTAGTTTCTCCATAACTTTGCAAACTATGCTGGTCAAGGAAACTGGTCTATAGCTCAGAGCCGTATCCCTCCCTCCCTTTTTGAAGATAGGTATCACATTTGCTTGTTTCCAGCATCTTGGAATCTCCCCTGACTCCAGTGACTTTTTATATATGATACCCAGTGCCACTGATATTGAGTTTTGCGCATTTTTTAAGCACATGAGGGGATATGTCATCAGGACCTGTAGCTTTATGAACATCTAAATCCATCAGCGCTTTGCATACCTCTGTGGCTGTAAGTTTGATGTTCTCTTATACCGGCCCTTGAGCTTCTATCTCCGCAATCTGAGGGGGTGGGGTATTTTCTACTGTAAATACTGACTGAAACTCCTTGTTCAATTCTTTGCAGATCTCTTCATCCGTCTCAGTGATGCTTCCATCCGCTCTCTTTAGCCTTAAAACCTGTTCTTTTACCTTCAGTTTTCCTCTGATAAAGCTGTGGAAAAGCTTGGGATTTTCTTTAGCCTTACTGGTGATGTCCATCTCATAGTCTCTCTCTGCCTCTCTCATTTTACTTAGGTAGTCATTTCTTGCTCTTTTGTAGGTTTGCCATGCATTTATGTTTTTTCTCCTCCTATACCTTTTCCAGCATTTGTCTCTCCACTCCTTAGCTCTTTTACACCCATTATCGAACCATTTCTCTCTGGCATGAATTACACCTACTTTGGTGACAGGTATGCAGCAATCTACTATCTTCCCATATTTCTCACAAAAGATGTCATACATTTCTTGTACAGATTTGTTGTAAAATAAGGTTCTCCAGGCAATAACTGCAAAAAGCTCATTCATTTTGATGTAATCTCCTTTCGGATAGTTCTTCCTCATGTCCTCAGTGCCTCTACTCTCAGGCAGAATATCTTCAATGATATACTCCATCAACAACACACAGTGGTCACTCTTTCCAATTGGTGGTTCATACTTAATTTTTTCAATATCCAACACATTATCTGTGAATACTAGATCAAGTAGTGATGGCTCATCCCCACCCCTGGCCCTCGTTGGTTCCATTACATGTTGGTGTAGGAAATTCCCTTGTACGCAATCTAGGAATCTTGCCCCGAATGAGTCCTCACCATTGTGTGGGTCAAGATTTATCCAATCTATCTCTTTATGATTAAATTCTCCCATAATCAAAATCCTACATTTTTTTCCCGTGCCATGTTAACAACTGAGTCTATGACTTCAATAGTACCTATATGACTTTCCTCATAAACTTCTAGCCTATTCTGGTTCCTTGGTGGGTTATATACAACAGTTATTATAATGCTCTCTGACCCAGTATTTATGCGAGCAATAAGAAATTTCTTGAACTCACTTTCTATAGCCAAGTTTATTTCTTCAACTTGAATCCTTTCACTTATGAGCAGTGCTATCCCTCCACCAGTCCTCTCAGATCTTTCAACCCTTAGTATTCTGAAGCCCTTAGGAAAACCTGTGACACTGTTTATGTCTTCACTTAACTTAGTCTCTGTAATTGCTACTATATCAGCCTTACTGTTGTGAATACTATCTTTTAATTTTATTGCCTTACCAGCTAATCCATCAGCATTTGTGTATAACAATCTTAATGAGGCCCCATCCCCTGATCTTCTGTCATTATCTTCTTTATCTCCCCTTTGTCTGGAAGAACTATGAAATTAAAATTTTTCTTCTCTTCTTCATTTCTTTCCTCATTTAACCTTCTTGCCTCTTGCAACAAGTTTTTTATCTCTCCCATCTCTTCCTGTGTTCTGTATCGTCTAATGAACACTTCTTTGAATTCATGAAGGTCTTTTAGACTTTTTTTTTCTCAACAATATTTCCCTACATGTTTCCCCTCTTTCAACGGTTACTTTTGTTGGTCTCGGCTTTCCTTCCCTCGAATATTTACCTAGTTGGTGTATGTTTACAATATCCTCAGGACCACAAACTACTCCAAGCTGTGTGCGTGTGTGTGTGTGTGTGTGCGTGTGTGTGTGTGTGCATGAATCAATCCAAATATGCATCAATAATAATCAAATAAGCACAATAACATATGTGAAAACTTGAATCATGTTTTAGCATAACCGGGACTCGAACCAAAGGCACATAATTACTGTGCCAAGGTGCTACCAGCTACACTACAGAAGGTATAGGAAAGAAGCCGACTTTACATCTAACTGCTTCACTAGGAATGAACGCATTCTTGCTGAATGCCTTCTTCTTCATTTTACATCTTCTCTGAACCTCACTCGTGGCTTCGTTTTTGCATTTTACTCAATGCCCAATATAAATAGCTATCAATAATACTCATATAAACATATTTATATATGTGAAAACATAACATAGGCCTATATGAGCAAGCAAATATGATTCATGCTTTCACATAAGTTAGTGTTTATTTGATTATAACTATATATATATATATATATATATATATATATATATATATATATATATATATATATATATATATATATATATATATATATATATATATATATATATATATATGCATATGTATATATATATATATATATATATATATATATATATATATATATATATATATATATATATATATATATATATATATATATATATATATATATATATATATATATATATATATATATATATATATATATATATATATATATATGAATCATATTTTATCACAACTGGGACTCGAAAGTAACACACATAATTAGAGTGCCAAAGTGCTACCAACTATGCCACAGAAATTTTAAAATAAAAAGGCCAACCTCAATACTAACTGCTTTGTTAGGAATGAATGCGTTATGTCTGAATCTCTTTTCTTCATATTACAGCTTCTCCCAACTTCACTCATGGCTTCGTTTTTGCATTTAATTGAAATCCCAATAAATATGGGCATCAATAATACACAAATAAAGCCATTAACATATATGAAAACATGAGTCATATTTTTCCATACCAGGACTCGAACTTAAGACACATAATTATGGTGTCATGGTGCTACCAACTACAGTACTGAAGGTCTAAGAAAGATGCCAATCTCAAAGCTAGCTTCTTTGCTAAGAATGGATGCATTCTTTCTCAATGTCTTTCTGTTCATACAACACTTTCTCCCAAGTTTACTCCTGGGTATGCTATGATTCATGTTTTCACATATTTTAATGTGTTTATTTTATTATTATTGATGCCTATATAGATTGGGATTTGAATCAAATGTGAAAACGAAACCAAGAGTTACGTTGGGAGAGGCTGTAATATGAACAAAAATGCATTCAAAAAGAATGCGTTCATTCTTAGGAAAGCAGTTAGCAATGAGGTTGTTTTCTTTCTTTGACCTTCAGTGGTGTAGTTGGTAGCGCCTTGGCACAGAAACTATGTGTTTTGAGCTCGATTTTCAGTCGGGGTAAAATATGATTCATGATTTCTCATATGTTGATGAGTTTATTTGCTTATTATTGATGCCTTTTTAGATGAGTTTTTGAATTAAATACAAAAAACGAAGCCACAAGTGAGGTTGGGAGAAGCAGTAATATGAACGTAAAGGCATTCACAGAGAATGCATTGATTCCTAACAAACCAGTTAGATTTGAGGTTGGCCTCTTTCTTGGACCTTCAGGGGTGTAGTTGGTAGCACCTTGGCACAGTAATTGTGTGCCTTAGTTTCGAGCCCCTGTCTTGGTAAAATATGATTCATGTTTTCATATATGTTAATGTTATTATTTGATCATTATTGATGCCTATATGAATTTGGTTTTGAATTACAAAAACGAAGCCACGAGTGAGGTTGGGAGAAGCTGCAATATGAAGAAGAAGGCATTCAGAAAATATGAATTAATTTCTAGCAAAGCAGTTAGATTTGAGGTTGGCTTATTTCTTACACCTTCAGTGGTGTAGTTGGTAGCACTTTGGCACAGTAATTATATGGCGTAGATTCGAGTCCCGGTTATGGTAAAATATGATTCAAGTTTTCACATATGTTAATGTGCTTATTTAATTATTATTGATGCATATTTGGATTGAGATTTGAATTAAATAAAAAAGAAGAAGCCACAAGTGAGGTTGTGAAAAGTTGTAACATGAAGAAAAAGGGATTCAGAAAGAATACGTTCATTCCTAGCAAAGCAATTAGCTTTGAGGTTGGCTTCTTTCTTAGATCTTCAGTGGTGTAGTTGGTAGTGCCTTGGCACAGTAATTATGTGTTTTAGATTCGAGTCCTGGTCGGAGTAAAATATGATACATGTTTTCACATATGTTAATGAATTAATTAATTATTATTGATGCCTATATGAATGGATTATTTAATTAAATGCGAAAAAGAAGCCACGATTGAGGTTGGGAGAAGCTGTAATATGAATAAAAAGGCATTCAGAAAGAATGAGTTCATTCTTAGCAAAGCAGTCAGCTCTGAGGTTGGCTTCTTTCTTTGACCTTCAGTGTGTAGTTGGTAGCGTCTTGGGACAGTGTTTATGTGTCTTAGTTTCGAGTCCCTGTCTGGGTAAAATATGATTCATGTTTTCAGATATGTTAATATGTATGTATGTATATATATATATATATATATATATATATATATATATATATATATATATATATATATATATATATATATATATATATATATATATATATATATATATATATATATATATATATATATATATATATATATATATATATATATATATATATATATATATATATATATATATATATATATATATATATATATATATATATATATATATATATATATATATATATATATATATATATATATATATATATATATATATATATATATATATATATATATATATATATATATATATATATATATATATATATATATATATATATATATATATATATATATATATATATATATATATATATATATATATATATATATATATATATATAATCACGTATTGAACATGTAACTATATAATTTTGGAAACACACAAAGTTAATGATTTTGTAGCGCTTTCTAAAAAAAAAAAAAAAATCCTGTTATTTGTGTCCATAATAAACAAACACTTCCGCAAAAGCTTTTAATATTCCAAGCAGTAATGTAGCTATTTTTGCAATTTATCAGCACAAACCAATATCACATTTTCATATCAAACTATTAAAAATTCAGGATGGTACAATATATTTGCCTTGTATGGTTAGATGAGAGGTAAACGGCACGCATACAAAAAAATAAAAAAATAATCTTCTTATCAATATATCGAGCTGGGAATATATTGCCCATCCCCATCCCATTATTACTGCTGTGATTGGACACCACAGTGGGGGGTTGGGGCTTGCCCTGGCTGACGAATACCCATTGTATTGAAATGGAAATAAAGTTTTATTACAGAAAATACGTAATGGCGTCTATTAAAGGCTCTTTGATGTGATTACCTAATTGTGACTACCTAATTGTGTTTACGGGAAAGAGCCCAAAGCTCGTATCTTCTCGTCTCCTGATCGGTTCCATTTTATACTTAGTGATACTTATCATACCTGTCCTTAAAACTATGGATTGAGATAGCATTAACTACCTCCTAGCTTAGCCAATTCCAATTATCAACTACTCTTACACTGAAAAAGTATTTCCTTACATCCTGCAAAGAAGTTTTCTTACGAAGCTTCAAACTATGACCTCTAGTTCTAGAGCCAGCCATATCAAAATATCGATCCCTATCCACTCTATCATAACCATTTAGGAATTTAAAGACTGTCACCATATCCCCCCTCACTCTTCTAGCTTCGAATGATGGTAAGTCTAATTCCCTCAGCCTCTCATCATAACTGAGATTGCGTATTTCTGGCACCAGTTTCGTGGCATGTCTTTGAACTTTTTCAAGCTTAGCTATGTGCTTTTTCAAGTGCGGATTCCAAAAGGGGGCTGCATATTCGAGTTTTGGCCTCACATAGGTTACATAAATATTTCTGAACATTTCCTTGTCCATGTGCCTGAAGGCTACCCTTACATTTGATAAGAATGCATATGCTGCCCTTACTATGCCATTTATATGTATTTCTGGAGACAAATCTGCCAGTATGTTTACTCCTAGACCTCTCTCATTTTCTGTCTCTTGAAGTTGTACTCCAGCCACCAAGTAGTCAAGCTTGGGCCTTCTTGCACTTGTACCCATTCTCATTACCTTACATTTTGAAGTATTGAATTTCATTAGCCACTTTTCTGACCACTCATGCAGATTATTTAGATCCTCCTGAAGTTCTCTACCATTGTTCTCGTTTTTTACTTTCTTCACAATCTTTGCATCATCTGCAAACATATTCATGAAGGAATTTACAGACTCTGGTAGGTCATTTACATATACAAGGAACAAAAGTGGCCCTAAAACTGAACCCTGTGGAACTCCACTACTAACTCTTCTCCATTCAGACACCGAGTGTCTTACTCTAACCCTCTGTTCTCTTCCTTCTAAGTAAGTTTTTATCCATTCCAAAACATTTCCACCTATTGTAGCCATTGATTGCAGCTTCCTAATAAGTCTCCCATGTGGAACAGTGTCAAACGCTTTCTGGAAGTCTAGGAATATGCAATCTGCCCAGCCCTCTCTTTCCTGTAAGATTTGTGTGTGATTGGCACTGTTTACAAGTTGAGAGCTCTTTAATATTTAGAAATAAGCAGGAGACCATGACCTGCTACGGACGTTAAATCACCCAAGCAAGGTAGCTAAGACCACAGTGACTCTCTAGAAGGATTTGCATGAGTTGTGAATGGTGCTGAACTTGTTTTTTTTGAAGTGAAATATTTGAAATATTTGAATCACTACTCTACATCCCCTCTTTACCCGTTGTCTGATTTCTGTGCATGCGTACTGGTGTTGTGACGTCATTGAGCTTCCACCGCGGCTCTGCTTAACAACAATAGACTCAACTGTTATTACCAAACTATTGGAATCTCAAGAAAATACATATAAGAATGATATGGAGGTAATGGTGAAACAGCTTAGTGACAGGATAAAATCACTCAAATCCACAGTTTCCAACCTTACGACAAGCCTGGAGTTCAGCCAGAGAGAAATTGATGACCTCAAATCGACTATTAAAATTCATGAGAAAGAAAAGAGTAACGACAAAGAAACAATCGATAATCTATCTCAACAATTAAATTCTGTAAATCAACAAATAACCACCTTAGAAGAACGATTGAATTACCAAGAAGATTATTCCAGAAGAAACAACATCCGATTAAGCGGTGTAGAGGAGCGACGCGATGGGGAGACATGGGAGCAAACAACAATGATGGTGTCAGCCCTGATAGCTGATAAATTACAGCTAGAAGGCATGATGTTGGAGAGAGCTCACAGGGTGGGACCACTTCGTGATGACAAACCTTGCCCTATAGTGGCTCGTTTCTCCCGCTACTGTGACAGAGAGACGGTCATGCGAAATGCCAAAAAGTTGCAAGGCACCAAGATGTACCTTAATGATAACCTGTGTGCTGCATCACAGGCAATAAAATCTGCACAGATGCCACAACTAAAAAAGGCTAGATCAGAAGGGAAAATAGCCTACTTTCGGCATACTAGGCTCATCTTGAAGGAACGATACAACATCCAGAGTGTGGCTGGTGCTGTGGGTGGCGTGGTTGAGGAGATGACCAGGATCGGTGGTGCGGGGGTGGGGGGCGCGGGGGTGGGGGGGAGAGCGATATGTCATCACCTGCACCCCCTCCTGCCATGTCTCCCGCCACAGGTGCTACAAAACGCTCTCACCCTAAACCAATAAATGGCCGGAAGAACCCGGTAAGATTCGGAAGAAATAAATGGTAACTTGTAAGTCAGTAAATGCAAAAGTAGTGTAATTTATATCTTCACCATGGCTGTAAATGGACACCTTCCATACTATTCCATTAGTGACGATGAACTTATAAGGCTAACAAACAACAACAAAGTACTTCCAAATTACTTATGTATCAATGAGCTTGATAAGATGATATTTAACCCACATGATCTAGAAAATGAAATAGATTTGTTTTTGAATAATATGAGAAAGGCAACCAACACTTTTTCAGTCTATATATACTTAAATGAACTTTATACAAATTTAAATAATCTATTGCACTTTCGGTTTTGTGCATGAACATTAGAAGCCTTGCAAATAATCTTAAAATATTTGTTGATCAATGTTTAACAGAAAATAATATATGTAATGTAATGGGTTTTTTGGAGACTAGGCTGGATAATGATATTGAATCATTGGATAATATAACAGGTTATAATATGTACACTCAGAACAGAGACAAGGAAAGGTGGTGTATGTATGTATGTAGCAAACAAGTATAGCTCGAGTGTTATAAAGGAGTGCAGTATGATGGAGCGATTCGATGAATGTGTTAGTGTACAGGTACATAACGGTAAGGAAAATTGCTTCTTTGCATCTGTATATAGACCACCAAAGGGGAACATGCCTGAATTCCATGGAGCTTTACTGAAAGTATTTGATTGTGCAGCAAGAAAAAAGTACAAAACTATTTATTTATTCGGTGATTGGAACTTAGATTTGTTTAAAATAAATGATCAAAGAGCAACTGATTCTATAAACATAATGTATTCACATGGCTGTTTCCACTAACTGCTAAACCTACGAGATAACTGAAAATAGTGCATCTCTTATCGATCATATCTGGACCACAAATCTTGAAGACAACATAAGTAATTACATAGTGTACACCGACATAACAGATCATTTCGCAGTATACTCCCAGTTTAAAAAAGAAGAACATAAATTTGATGCATATGTAGAAAAAAGACATTACTCTGACGATAACATAGCTAAATTTACTAGAGATATATCACATGAAAAATGACAACATATCATAGACCTAAATAACGGAAATGAAGCTTTTAATAACTTTCACTATACATTTAGAGATAAATTTCTAGACTACTTTCCTCTAAGAAAATCGACTGTAAATGATAGAAACAACAGATGCCCACATATAACTGCAGGATTAATAAATAGTATCAAAGAAAAACACCGATTAGAAAGGCTCGCATCAAAATGGCCTTTGTCTTTTGGAACCAGATATAAAGCTTACAGGAACAAATTAGTAACACTACTTCGAGCTTCAAAAAATGGATATTTTCAGGATAAGCTTAAGAAGGAACAAGGAAACAGCAAGTCCACCTGGAATACTATAAATAGCCTAATGGGATGAAAATTTAATCATTCAAAGGAAATCAAATTAAAAAAATGATAATGACCACACTGATAATATCTTTAATAATCATTTCTTAACTATAGGACAACCAATACAGAAACAACAAAATGTGCAACTAAACTCACACCTCCAGTTTCTTAATAATCCACCAGACTTTTCGTTTTACTTGTATCCTGTAACAAGGGAGGAAGTCACTAAATATATAAAAACCTTAAAACCAAATACAGCGTCGGGATATGATGAAATTCCATCAAAACTACTTCAGGTCACTGCCCATTACATTGGTTCCCCACTTACCCACATAATCAATCTTTGTTTTCAGCAAGGATGTATTCCAGAGAAACTAAAAAGTGCTAAAGTAATACCTATATTCAAGTCAGGCACTGAAAATGATGAAAATAACTATAGATCTATATCCATCTTACCGTCCTTAAGTAAAGTGTTTGAAAAAGCGATTGTTCACAGACTTAAAGAATTCCTTGAAAAGTTCAACCTATTATCTGAAAATCAATACGGATTCCTTAATAATAAGACCACTGAAAAAGCAATAATGAACTTTACAAGTCATGTTTATCAAAATTTGGAAAAAAAAACTTTGTTGCAAGGGTTTTCCTAGACTTGTCCAAAGCATTTGACTCTTTAGACCATGATATACTAATATAAAAACTAAATTGTGTGGATATTAGGGGAACACCATTACAGTTATTTAAAAGCTACTTGAAAAATAGAAAACAAGCCGTATATTGTAATGGGAAAGCATCTTTATTGTAAACTATTGAGAGGGGAGTACCACAGGGATCAATACTGGGCCCACTGTTATTTTAAGTTTATATAAATGATATTTCCAATGCCAGTAATAAATTCAAATATATTCTTTATGCAGATGACACCAACCTTCTCTTGCATGATAATAACCTTGACCACCTGCATTTTGTTTTAAATAGTGAACTAGAAAAAAATAACAACTGGGTCTCTGTTAATAAATTAAAGCTAAATGTTTCCAAAACTGACTATATCTTATTTCAAAATAGATAAGTAGTACACAATATTGGTCAAGTTAATATGAATGGGTATGAAGTTAAAAGAGTTGCTTGTAAGATATTTTTGGGAGTAATTATTGATGAAAATTTAAGTTGGAAATATCATATTCAATCTGTCTGCTCAAAACTGTCCAAGACGTGTGGAATTTTGTATAAAATTCGCCATAACCTAACAAATAAGGCCTTAAAAAGCATATACTATTCCCTGTGTTATCCTCATATTATATACTGTTTGTCCATCTGGGGTTGTACTTGGCCGTCAGTTGTAACCGGAACAACAACAACAACAACATTATAATTATTATTGCTATTATTATTATTATTATTATTATTATTATTATTATTATTATTATTATTATTATTATTATTATTATTATTATTATTATTATTATTATTATTATTATTATTATTATTATTATTATCATCATTATTATAATTATTATTATTATAATTATTATTATTATTATTATTATTATTATTATTATTTTTATTATTATTATTATTATTATTATTATTATTATTATTATTATTATTATTATCATTATTATTATTATGTTTACTAATATTATCATTATTATTACAATTATAACGATTACATTTGCCAAAGCAAGTCCTTCGCCAGAAGGCAACCGTCCTAGCCCTTGGTAGAATAGGTAGTCCGTGAAGTAAAACCGGAACAACAACAACAACAACACCAACATTATTATTATTATTGCTATTATTATAGTTATTATTATTATTATTATTATTATTATTATTATTATTATTATTATTATTATTATTATTATTATTATTATTATTACTATTATTATTATTATTATTATTATTATTATTATTATTATTATTATTATTATTATTATTATTATTATTATTATTATTATTATTATTATTATTATTTTTATTATTATTATTATTATTATTATTATTATTATTATTTTTATTAATATTATCAAAATAATTGCAATGATGATAATAATAATAATAATAGTAATAATAAAATTAATGATAATAATAATAATAATAATAATAATAATAATAATAATGATAATAATAATAATAATAATCATAATAATAATAATAATAATAATAATAATAATAATAATAATAATAATAATAATAATAATGAAAATAATAATAATAA
>JAXCGZ010001015.1:5000-10000 GCA_037179515.1 Halocaridina rubra
CTTGGCATAGTAACTATATGTCCTAGGTTCAAGCCCCGGTTGGGGTAAAAATTATTCATGTTTTTCACATATGGTAATGTACTTATATATATATATATATATATATATATATATATATATATATATATATATATATATATATATATATATATATATATATATATGAAGTGGCGGATGAAGGGAAACTCACTGTTGAGGGGTGCTCCGTATAGATAAAAAAAGGAGTCGTAGGCCTAAACAAGAAGCTAGGATAAGGCTAGTAAGACACTTCTGTATAACTATTGCTCAGGACACACAACCAAATATCAGTCTATAAACGATGAATTGCCAGACTGACAGACTTAAGTTTATCATGTGTATTTTGATTCATCAACACTTATCCCATCTTTCCTTACAACTATCGATTGCATTTAGTGTATAGTATCTTCAAGCTGTACAAACTTGAATTCTGAATAATAATGGTTTTAACCAAGCTTCAAACTTCACTTCACTTCACTTAGGATAGGATAGGATAGGTGGGGGAAGAATAGTGACGGCATTGAGTGAACTCTCTTAGCCCTATTCAGGGTGTCATCACTGGGGAGAGGGGGATAAAGGATGGGAAGGATTGGGGGGATAAGCACGAAATTTAAGGAAGTAAGAGATGAATAGAGAGGGGCAAACCCTCGTGCTAAGCGCTTCAAACTGCATATGTGAGACATTAGTACGTGTGAGACTGTGTACATGAGTGCTTGTGCGTGTCTCAACCTCTTTTACGAGGTAATAAAATACTCTCTCGAATATTATTATAACTTAATTAACTTTTTTTTTAAATATTAGCGGATAATTCCATTTTGACAATGAGTGAGTGTGTAGCAAATTGGAGCATTAGAGACGAATTCGGCCATTAGTCAATCCTATCGTTTGCTAGTTAGTCAAGTCATCCCCAAGTTCTTAACTATTTCCTTAACCGCATCCTTGGATAAAAAAAAAATATAAAGAAATCCAGGCACCAATAGGAAGCGAGCCAGCTCAACTCGGTGCCGGTCCTAAGCCCGGATCAAGAGAAGAGAGAGAGAGAGAGAGAGAGAGAGAGAGAGAGAGAGAGAGAGAGAGAGAGAGAGAGAGAGAGAGAGAGAGAGAGAGAGAGAGATTGTATCGGAAAGGACATCTGGCTGCAAAGCTTATGAACCTAATGGAACACTGGTATCTGAAAGAATAATAAGAAAAAAAGGCCTCATATCATGGGAAAAAGCTACTAATAAAAAAGATTAAAAGATAAAAAAAAAAGGACGAAGTTTTCTTTCCTGCTTGCACGAGTGAAGTCAATCTTTCATCCTTTATCATTTATCTCACCCAATTGTCATCTATTTCACCTGGGTGTCATCCATCTCTTCCACTTGCCGTCCATCTTTATTAATCATATGTTCACTGGGGTAATCTGCAAGACCCAGAGGTAACACACAAGAAGCAGAATTATGTTCAGTAATGAAGAGTTCCTGCACTCTTTAATTACACGTTCAAAACATGTTCATCTTCGTTTAGGTCTCTTATTTTTTCCTTCCTTCTGTTGACAAATGACCCAACTACTTTATATATATATATATATATATATATATATATATATATATATATATATATATATATATATATATATATATATATATATATATATATATATATATATATATATATATATATATATATATATATATATATATATATATAATATATATATATATATATATATATATATATATATATATATATATATATATATATATATATATATATATATATATATATATATATATATATATATATATATATATATATATATATATATATATATATATATATATATATATATATATATATATATATATATATATATATATATATATATATATATATATATATATATATATATATATATATATATATATATATATATATATATATATATATATATATATATATATATATATATATATATATATATATATATATATATATATATATATATATATATATATATATATATTTACACAATGAGCTGTTCACAGCTTTGCTTAAAATGCATTTGAGTATCTGGGATCATCACATTATGTGAACTTTTCCAGTTTGTACAGTTAATCTTTTACATGTGACAGGAAAGCGTATTACTTGCAGCTTCTTTGTAACTAGTCATAATGGCTTAAAATATGATCCTTTAATATTAATATTAATAAAGATAACAATAATAATAATAATGATTATAATAACATTAATAATAATAACAATAATAATAATAATAATAATAATAATAATAATAATAATAATAATAATAATAATAATAATAATAATAATAATAATAATAATAGAGTGCGCAAGTCGAAAGTGCCCAACTCGGGGCGTTAAGAAGGGCATACAACCTTATTCCCCCACGTTTACCGCTATTGCAATACACAAACTTAGAATATCCCTTTGGAAGTATTCCCATTATCAATCAAACTCATACTACAAAAATACTAATAATGTTTGGTGACGATAATTTCTATTCTAACTTATGTTTGCTCTCACCATGTCATAAATGTTCCTGAGCCCCCCTGTGAAGTAATGTATCTTATATATAAGCATCATGTGTGATCAAATACTTTTATAAGATTTTTCTATGGGGGGTTGGAGAGATCTGATAAAACATTAATTCTAAGATCCCAAGGCTCTTGTTTTTTCAGCATGACCCAGGCCATTTATGCTAGAACAAACTCTGGGTCTCTTGCCTTTACTTCTTTCCATAAATACTCATTGTGGATCATCAAGTTTCCTCAGCCAAGTAAATGACCATTGCTGAATGGAGTGAGGAATGTACACATTCTGCTGAGTATCTGTATGACAAATATATATTCTTATTTTTATGAAAATTATAACATTATCTATTATGCTTGGAAGGAAGCTCTGACTCCACTGTCGTAAGGCAATTAAAGATGCCCATAGTCTCACAAGGCATTTCAGAGATGCCTATAAGTGCCGGGTGGCAGTGACGCGCTCGAAACCCACCGACCACCATGAGTAGCTACAAAGAGTCAGTCAGAGATCAGACCTTGTCTCCCCCTTGGGGGCAGGAATCTGAATCGTTCGTGACAGGAACTGTAGTAATTGGAGCTCTGAGGAATTAGTATTAACCTAGAAATAAATCAGTATAAAGAAGAAGCTAATCTGTTATCACCAACCACGCTACCAAGAGAAAGAACACCACAATTATTGGTGTAAAATAGTGGAATGAAAATCCCACCATATCGATAACCCTCGTTTGAATTAGTGCTCACACGACAATTGGCGACAACTGGTGGGATTACACCACGACACTATCATAGATAATTTAGAAGATCATGGGTTCCTACTATAAGCTTTGCAAACACATATATACAACCTGATGATGTCTCTTCATCATTCCTTCCAATCAGAGACTCCTTCATACAGCTTAGTATATGTTAACATAGACCTAGGTCTAATTTTCAGGATAGTTTCTTGTAAGAATCTGTTTCAAATGCTCCAAGAACCTCATCTTTCACTTCCTACAATAAGACACTAAACTGATAACTTACGCGTACTCTTGCCAGAAATGGTTTTTCCTTGGTTAAGATTTCCTATTGGAAATTATATATTTGTTATCTATCTCTCTTTGATCTTACGAAGAGAACTCGCTATAGAAACCGGTTCGCAGTTAAATTAATCCTAGTGCAATATCTGTCTCTTTCCACATATCAGGATCCTCTTTTGACTACAAATATTTTTCAAGATTTTGAGAAATATATCCAAATATTTGTGTGTGCTTGTGTGTATGTATGAGTGGTGTGTGTGTGGTGTGTGTGTGTGTGTGTGTGTGTATGTGTGTGTTTTTGAGCGTTAATTTATCTCTCACAAAATGTAATACTCATTTGCAGTATCAATAGTCAAAACATTCGACGTACATGAGTGGATCTGCAAAATCATCGGAAATAGACACAACAGATGTATCAGCAGTAAATCCATACCTTCATGAGGACTGGCTTCGATAAGGAGGAGCAGCCATCTAAAAGTTCTCCTACATGAAAAAATATCTATCTGTGGCAAGGTCAAACAGACTGAGTGTGCAAGTGCATATTTGACAAAAAACTTTCTTACATGAATTAACAACTGCCTGAATGGTTTCGCCTAGTTGTTACAAAGAGAAAGAGAGTCTTGATTGTGATTCCCCGTCTTCTAGAACTATAATGCTAGTTTATAAAACACTGCCAGTAATTGGAATATATCAACGTGTCAAACAACATTGATACTCTCCTATGTATTGGGAGATGATGCAATAATACAATTCGACAATATGTTTAGGAAAAATGAATGCAACATTTGTTTCTATATCACTGTAGAATCTCCACTTCTGTCTACAAACAACAACAACGATGGAGACAAAAACTATATGAAATGAAGAATACAAAGAAAAAAAAAAAGATCTTAAAGCTAGCCAATCCAGGCTGACTAATTCCCTCAATGGAACCGAGCATTCGTGAATTATTGAGCATTATTAGGAAAATTAATGGGTCATTTATCGTTGACGACACTAATCAAGGTATTAATGGCTAGAGCCATCTGCCTTAAGGACGGTGATTAGAGGTATATCTTTCAACTTTATTATTACAATTTACCTTTTAGAACTGGGAGGAACGCACGAACGCGCAAACAAACAAATGGGGGAGTTTTGAAAGTAGACAAGAATGGGGAGGAGAAATGGCAAACCACAGGGCACAGTTTAGGCCTTTCTTCAGGTTGGGGATAAAAATAAAAAGAATGATGGTGATGATGCTTAAGATAATATGAGATGATAATCAGTTAAGAAGAAGAAGAAGAAGAAGAAGAAGAAGAAGAAGAAGAAGAAGAAGAAGAAGAAGAAGAAGAAGAAGAAGAAGAAGAAGGAGGAGGAGGAGGAGGAGGAGGAGAAGATAGAAGAAGAAGAAGAAGAAGAAGAAGAAGAAGAAGAAGAAGAAGAAGAAGAAGAAGAAGAA
>JAXCGZ010001015.1:12500-30739 GCA_037179515.1 Halocaridina rubra
TTGGGAAATTTATTTGGGGAACGGCGATATCCTATAGTTCTACCTAATTATTCACCCACTGCCTCGAGATCACTGGGTCCACTCGATTGGAGAGGGGGTTTGAGCAGCGGCTATTTGGTAGGTATAGTCGTGCTCTAGTGCTACCACTGTCCCCTTCCTATGTTTTTCATTAGAAACTTTTAACCTTTAACATTAATAATTATATGTATCACCCTCAAAATTAGATAGTAAACACGTAAAAATAATGTTCTTCTTCTGAAAAGGTGAAATTGAATCTAAAAATCGAGACCATATTACAAAAACTAATTAAGAAAAGTTTTTCAACAGAGTGAATGCAAACTAGGGTTATCATAGTCTGCAACTATGCAAAAGTCGTAATATTAGCCTTTCTAGTGGACGTAATTGAGTATTCTTATATTTTAGGTGTAATCTTCATCTTAAGATTGAGTATGGGTACTGAAACTCTCTTGACAAGAGGGTCAACATTCCTTCGCCATAAAATTTTTGCACAGTGGCTCTGTCGGTCAGACACTAGGCACAAAGCCCCAAAATTAGAATTCTAATCCGCTATATTCCTTGACTATAAAAAAAAAAATCTATTTTATTTTTTTGATGAGTGTGACACTGGGATGAGCCAAAAAATTGCCCTCAACAGGCTTGGGCACGAAGAAAAAGCAAAAGTTTAAGGACAAGGCTGAAATAAGGGAATGGTACACTATAGGAAAAGGACAGGCTGAATGAATAGTCGAATTTTTAGGACCTAGATATATGGCAGGATTAGAATCTGAGAAGACGATAGATCCGCTTATTGAAGGAAGATGGGTCATAAGAATTAGGAAAGAAAGAAGGAGGAAGAGAGATTCAGAATTTGAAGATGGATGGGAAGAAACAGTCGTTACACCGACCAGTTCTCGAACTACAAATCTCCACACAGTACCTGTGAGACGAGTATTACACGTCTCACTTGGCAAGTATTACACGGCCTCGGCAGCGGTGGAGGGATGCAACTCGCCAACTCATCAGAAGAGCGATTGAAGTAGTAACAATAGAACAGAGAAAGGGATGATACCTTATGGCGAAGAGAAATAGAATAAAGAATAGAAGTAAGAGAATGGTCATTGATGGGTCTGATTGCCTAAGATTCAACCCTATCATGGAGATAAATATAAGAAGAAGCACTCAAAATATTCTTGCAGTATTCTAAGCAGGGACGGATAAGACCTTCAAAGATATTAATTCACTGAAAAGACAAAAAGTAATGACGAAAACGAAACGGAACCTCCAATATTTTAGAAGCAGATTTAGAAATTTGGATTATATGACTTCCCCAATATAAGTTATAGGCCATCTGGATTCCTAATATGTTAATAGAATTAAGAGGGTATATTTCATTAGTTCCCAAGACAATATAGGGTTATCAGGAAAAAAATAAAGAGATAGCCAGAAACTGTTGTGAAGGCATTAATTCTACCTAAATTTTGGATGCCTCACTCATATAATCTCTGTAAATTGGAGCTTAGAGTTGAATAAAGAGTGATACGAAACGGATTACGAGTAGCAGATGAAGGTCATGAAGAGAAAGCAGAGGAAAAATAAAGGTAGAATCGTCGGCAAAAGCGTAGAGAAGAGAGGAGGATGTGGACCGAAGAAGATCGTTTATGAAGAGAAGGAAAGGAGTAGGTGCTAGAACCGAGCCATATGGAACATATGTTTACATTTATTTTGTGATGCAGACAAAAATTCCAGCAGTTTAGCTCCTTATCAATACTTGTCGCAACCAGATGCAATATATAAGACTGTTAGCTATGTCTTAGTCACCTAGTTGTGATTTTTGTGTAACTAAAGCTTTCTCAAAATCATATCAGGGATAGAGGAGAGACATAAGAATCCTCTGTCTTCATTTAAGCTCTGTCAACTTCTCAAGTTTTGATACACCCATGCAAAAGGAACTTCTCTATAGCAAAATCATGGAAAATATAAAGCAATAAAATAAACCTTTAAAGTAAATATGATATACAAAAACATAATATGAATATTATATAACTTGGGTTTATACGGCATATATAATCCGATGGACTGTCTACAGGGATTTTCACCTGGAAATCCTCAACATCAATGAAAAATGATTTATTCATGAAATCAATCACATATATTGTTATGCTCTTCGTGAACTGTCATTAATGATTCTCTATACATGTCAAAGTAGAAAGAAATTCGACGTGTAATGTTGATTGATGTATGTTGTAAGAGAATACAATGAAAAATGGGTACAACACAAAGGTCAACAAATAGGGAAAATATTATAAGTTAAGACAGTCACTTTCATAACGGAATAGAAGTTGCTTACAATAGATACTTTCACCAGTGGGGCACAAATACTTCATCCGTGTACCCCTAATTATCGTAAAAGTCGACAATATGATGCTGAGCAAGGGGTTTGGAAATCCCTTAGCTTGCAGTTTTTTTTTATCCCACAAAGAGTCATGCTTTTGCTTTGATTCCACCATCCTCCTTATAAGAAATATTGTGACTTTTACATATAGATATAATACGAAAACTAAAATTAAGAAACTTATACATTAAATCACAACACTGTTAATGATAAAACTTTCTTATTTATGTGTTATGGCTTACAGTGATAATGAATGCATAGAGGAGAGGAGAGGAGTACTTTCAAACACTTTCTAAAGTTAGATTGATTAAGGGACATGTCTGCTTACCTACTTGCTGCAAGACGGTGCAATATTTTGTTATTTTTTATTGGAAATTATTTCAATTATTCACAGATATACCAATATATCTAATAGTAAATACATTAAGCTATCCATTTCTTATTATAATAAGAACTGTCTTGCTTTCTAAAGAGCAATTGTAGCCTACAATTCTACAGACTATCAATATGAGGAAAAAGCTCAGACACATACATGAAAACAAGAGTCAGATATGACCCCCCCAAAAAAAAAAAAAATAGATGAGAACGATCATATGAAAAAAAAAAAATAGGAGAGGAAATGAATCGAAAAATGGAATAAAAGAATAGAAAGATGTAAGAAACGGAAAGAACGGAAGAAAGAATAAGAAAACGTAAGAAATAAAATTTGGTATAGAGAAAAGTAAAAATTAATTGAATAAAATTGAATAAAATTTTGTGGGGCGTTGGAGAAGAGCGCAATACTTGATGTGATAAAAAATGAGGAAATGTATCTGAGAGACACTAGTATATGAAAGAAATAACATTATGCTTAAATTGAATATATATATATATATATATATATATATATATATATATATATATATATACATATATATATATATATATATATATATATATATATATATATATATATATATATATATATATATATATATATATATATATATGAGAGACGTCATAAAAACTGATTAACAATGTGGTGGACACAATGGAAACAAAACACTGAGGTAGAAAGGTATTAATGAAAATACACTCTACCCAGTCTCGTCTATTCTGTATATAATAAACATTCATTTGAGAGAGAGAGAGAGAGAGAGAGAGAGAGAGAGAGAGAGAGAGAGAGAGAGAGAGAGAGAGAGAGAGAGAGAGAGAGAGAGAGAGAGAGAGAGAGAGAGAGAGAGAGTAAATCTAGTTACTGCAATATTTCTCATATGAAATATCTTTGAACCCTGTTTCACTAGAGCTTCGCTAGAATTTCCCGAAATAACAGACGTTAAAGGCATGGTATGTAAAATGTTCTGCCGAATTCTGTAAATAAATTTTCCATTTGTCTGCCGAAGACTCTAATATGATGAATAGTGTAAAAGACGAACGGAGTGATAAACACAAGTGTTCCCATCTAAGACAAGGATTTCATCCATTTGTTTATTTCATCGAAAGTGGCCAGTTAGATGAAGCTTAGTTGCTGATTGATCTAAACTAAGTCGCTGATAACAGTACTTTAATGTGATTTGAGCGAAGTCTTTTTGAAATACTGTTTTTCCAATGTAAAAGACGTACTTTCAAATTTTTTTTATATATTTTTTCTCCACTGCTTTGTTTTATACTACTACTACTACTACTACTACTACTACTACTACTACTACTACTACTACTACTACTACTACTACTACTACTACTACTACTACTACTACTACTACTAATAATAATAATAATAATAATAATAATAATGATAATACTAATAATGATAATAATAAAAATAATAATAATAATAATAATAATAATAATATCAACAATAATAATGATAATAATAATAATAATAATAATAATAATAATAATAATAATAATAATAATAATAATAATAATAATAATAATAATAATATTAATAATAATAATAATAATAATAATAATAATAATAATACTTATAATAATACTAATAGTAATAATAATAATAATAATAATAATAATAATAATAATAATAATAATAATAATAATAATAATAATAATAATAATAACAATAATAATAATAACAATAATAATAATAATAATAGTAATAATAATAATAATAATAATAATAATAATAATAATAATAATAATAATAATAATAATAATAATAATAATAGTAATAATAATAATAATAATAATAATAATAATAATAATAATAATAATAATAATAATAATAATAATAATGAATTGGAAACGTTTGAAGTTTTTAAAGAAATGGGGAAATATTAAGAAAATAATGGAATAGAAAAAATATGCATTCAAATATGAAATGTGTACACAAATAAATACATTTATAAACATTCAGCCCCTAAACATACAAAATATATGGACACGATCAATATTACTCCTGTAAACATATAGAGCGAGAGCTAAAACGTATGTCCATATTCCTTTACAATGAAGCGACTTCATTCAAAAGATTAAGTCATCAAACAGAGCTAGAGTTAGGGTCAAACATACATACATCAACTACCGCTAAAGACTGAAGTAATTAAACTTACCATCACTCGAAGCTAGAGGAAAGAGGAGGGATATGGTAATGGAACAGTTTTTATAGTACTCCACGATTTGAATGAATGGATAGGGAACGTTATTTTAATATGAGTACCTCTATAACAAGAGGTCGTGGTTCGGATCTTCGTAAGAAAACTTCATTGCTGGATGTAAACAAATACTTTTTTGATGTAAGAATAGTTGAAACTGGAAATCTGGAAGTGACGGAAACAGTAAATGCTAAATGTATTCATCATTTTTAGATAGACATGATAAGTATTACTTAGTAAAAAATAACACCAACAAGATGGCTGCGAGTTACGAGCATGTGGCTCTTTCCCCTGAGCATGATTAAATATATGCAGTACAGTGATGCAGGTTCACACATATATACATACACATACACACACACACACACACACACACACACACACACGCACACTCATACACATTCTCTCTCTCACACACATACACATACACGCGCGCGCACACACATACGTGTCCTAGCGCATGCATTCTCACAGAAGTGCCCCAAAAGTATCGTTTGAATGATATGACTTGACTTTTAAATTAAAAGGTGAAACCACAACACACAAAAACACGCCTTTTGTTTCATACCATTCATGGAGTCTGTAGAAAGTTACAATCCAGCGCTAGAAATTCTAAATGAATATTTATTTTCACTATTACAATGATATACTCATATGGCGTTGAGTATATCTACAGAGAATACTTTATTTACCGTTTCTATAACAGCTAATTCTTGAGTCATGAGGCGTTGAATAAAACTAACTTGAATACTTAAAACAGACGTGGTGTTCCTTTTATGGACAAAAATGCAGACGTGGTTAAACGATGAAGGACATTAATTAGTTTATATATATATATATATATATATATATATATATATATATATATATATATATATATATATATATATATATATATATATATATATATATATATATATATTGACAAGAACAATAAAAAGCAACATAATTAGAGTATTTTAATAACTAATTTTTGGAAGACAGCGAAATGTATGTATTTATCTGTCTGTATATCAAATCAAATCAAATCAAATCAAAACATTTATTTCCATTTTGTACAATGGTTATTCAACATTAATAGTAACTTATAAGTAGACATGTAATTAAACTAATAAATAAGAGGGTTAGACATATAGTTAAATTAAATGTAGCTTTCATAGAAAATAATAATGCTGTAATAAAAATGTTAACAATAATGTTAATAATAAAGTAGTAAATATGCCACTAGATACAGGATCGTTATTATCGGCATCATTTCCATATTTGTTTCCTTACAATGAGAATAATTAGTTCTTAATGAGCAGCAACTATTTGTCCAAAAGAAAACTATATAGTTTGCCTTTGAAAGCTGTGAAGGAGGATGCATTTTTAAGATGCTCTGGAATATTATTCCAGAGTGTTGGCCCTTTGACAGTGATCATCTTTGAACCTGCTTCTGTGTTTGTTCTGTGAATAAAGAGCTCTCTGCTCTGTCTTGTGTTGGTTCCCCTTATATCCCTGACTGTTTTTAAATCAAATAGCCAGCTAGGATAATGATGGTCCAAAATTTTGAATACAGAAACATAAATAGCATAAGCGACCTTATTTTCTGCCCGCAGCCACCCAAGTTTATTGAGAGCTGGTGTGATGTGGTCATATTTTCTTATTCCTCCCAGGGCAACTCGAGCTGCAAAATTAGTAAGCTTCTGTATTCTGTTTATCTGAGTCTTAGTGGTAGCTCCCCAAACAGTTGTGCAGTAATTAATGTGACTTAGGGCTAGAGATTCAACAACAGTTATTCGAGTGGTATATAGCTCATATTGTTCACGGGGAAAGAGCTCTATGCTCGTAACTCACCGTCTCCTGGTCGGTTTCATTTATTTCCTCACTAACATTTGTCATATGTTTTCTTAAGATAGTGCATGCATTTAACAATTGACCATTTCGTCGCTTAGTGAAATCTAATCATCACTTTTCTTACACAAAATAAATACTTCCTTACATTTTGCAAAAAGGAGTTCTTACGAAGCTTCATACTAGGACCTCCTCGTTCTACAACTAGTCATATTAGTGTTTAGCTCCCTATCCACTCTATCAAAACCATGGAGGAATTCCAAAAAGCTTTACCATATCCTCCTCTCTTTCTTCTACCTTCGAGTGGTGGTAAGTCTCATTCCATCAGCCTTTCCTCATAAATGAGATTGCGCATCTTTGTCACCAACTGCGTGTGTGCTTGTGCCTGTGTAAGTGTGAGTGTAATTGATATAATTAATAACTTTCTCAGGCGGCAGGTCGAGGGTTCGCGCCCCTTCACGGACTGAGGTTAGTAAGGGCATACACTCAGGGTAACGATTACATCTGCCAAAACAAGTAATTCGCAAAAAGGCAACCGTCGTAGCCCTTGGTAGAAAGGGAGCTAGTGACGAAAAAACCGAATAAAAAAAAATGAGTTTTACAGGCTAGACTTCAAGAGATTACGAGCATATGGTCACAGCCTTAATGGCGAAGACAGTATGCTGGAACAGGCGTGGCCGTGGTCGTCTACCACTTGAGAGGTGACTGTGTGTGTAGCTATGGTTTGCTGTAGACTAAAAGACATGTTGTGGAGTGCGTATCACCCAACACCTTAGGCAGAGATATCAATCAGTACAATACACTCGAAAACATATTTTCTAACTTTGTCATTGAGATAATGTGTAAAATTGTCCATGATGTATTGCATGTATATAAATGACTGTTTGCAATGAATGATGTTTATGAGGTTAATAGATCCTTTTTTTTTTGTATGCGTAGACAAATATTTGTTGGAAACAATTATTCTGGACTACGGATAGGTCAATGATATATTTTAAATAGGCAATGTAACATATTTGCTATCACATTGTATAATGACGTCATAATTACTGCAAGCTGTGGTCAATAAACTATCTAACTATCTATCTATTTGTCTGAGTGCGGAAAATAAGATTATTTGAGGTAGCAATAACTTAAAATCATAAAGTTCTTGAAATTTAGTGATTTTAATGAATTCTTTAACCTATGCCTCAGCTATTGATTGCATTTTGAGGGTTAAGAATGTTAAGTAACATAATTATCTAAATTATAATAATAATAATAATAGTTATAATAATAATAACAATAATAATAATAATAGTAATAATAATAATAATAATAATAATAATAATAATAATCAAGAGTGTTTCCTTACTTTCGTGTGAAGACCATGTTATTTATTTTCCACTATTTACATTACTCAGTCATCCTCTCTGTTCATGTAATTTTCCACTTTAATTTCCTCACCCTAACCCCTTTCTTTTGTTCCTTATGAGGTATGGTATTGGAGGCAAGGCAATGTTATTCTCGACTCTTGACAGAAATATGAGCTAATGAGCTGGGCAATTAAGACCCGAGATGTCTTAATAAGTACCTGTAATTTGGCAAATGGGGGCGGTTTAATAGTGAAAAGTATTACAAGGCACAGCGGGGTCTTTTTCTCTTGCTTTCCTACGAGATAAGTTATTCTGAAATATTTAGAGCAAAAGGAGTGGAAGATAATAAGGAGATTAGAGAGAACAAAGAATGCTGCGACGGTGTTGCATTAATTTACTTGTAAGCTTAGTAAAATGGAATATATATATATATATATATATATATATATATATATATATATATATATATATATATATATATATATATATATATATATATATATATATATATTCTTTTTTACAAATATCTCATTCGATTAGGCAATACCTCTTTATAAATAATGTTGTTGTTGCAAGAGTAATGAGGAGCATTCTCTCCTTTTTTACTTGACAGCAGAAGAATGCATTCAGTAAGCGAAAGTAGCAAGCTCTATCATACCATTGTATCATTAATTTTGTTTCAATATTTTCAGAGGAGTCTGTAGAACAGATATTATCACACATACCAAAGCCTGAGTAGATATATGCATTCTCAAAGATTAATCATTTTCTCCATGAGGAGGAGGAGCTATAATATCACCTCCATATACCCCTGCCTGTTGTAAAAGTGGTCCAAGTGGGGCGGAGCAAGGGGACTAGTAAGCCCATCTTTTGAATTTTCTTCCAACCGAGAGTCAATTTTGCTTAGATTATGTATTTGAAGAAAACTAATCACTAGAACTTATAAGATATAGAATAATAAAGAGTAAAGACATAAGCTCTTTATTATCCTCCTGCATTTCCCTTCAGTGAAACAGAAATCAGAGGGAGCGGTAAACAACATTTGCATCATACATTTATCTCGGGTCCCACACGTGTTTCAGTGGGCATTCATTCCCCTTTACGATGACTATTTACACTGTTGGCTAGTGATGACTGTAATATTCTTTTTAAAACACTTATACATTGAGTATGAAAATGGTTTCAGCCTTTTTTGTCTTCTATGTTGTTCCTGTCGTAGGCTAACTAACGAAGATACTGTTTTACCAATGACTCTACATATCTAATCCTGCACTTATGAAGCTTGCTGAGTTGATAGGGGATACCTAACACATGAGGAACTCCACTATCATCCTCTTAATAAGCGAGAGTCTGGAAATAATAAATTCACAAGCTACCTTGGGGAATGAAGTTTTCTTACACTTACTGTAAAATTATTTGCATTTGTTCACCATATTTATGCAATAATGAGATATGAATTAAATTGTGCTTAGTAGTAATGAGATATTTTTCTAATTCTAATCTAATGAAATTGCTCAAAACTTTCTAGTGTGCTGTAATACTTTTCAAACTGAAACAGCCCCTATTTGCCTAATTACAGGTACTTATTATGATATCTCGAATCTTAACTAGATAAATAAGGATTGACTTGTATCTTCTTATTTCAGCTTCTCCCAAAAGAGGTTGCTGCAGAGGTTCAATTGTCTCAATACTGCTCTATTCCCTGCGTCCTCCACTGTCACACCACACACCCTCATGTCCTCCCTCATCACTTTCATAAACCTTGACTGAATATGCAAATAAAATATGACCATTTACATGAAATATTTGTATTTTACTCTATTTATTTTGCTCTTGGATAAAAAATAGCCAAAATATCTATCAATAGCAGCAGCAGCAACAACTGCAGCCGCATGACAGACTATTCTCTTCGTTGTATGACATATATGTACCTGTTGAGGTAAGTATAAATCAAACATGGGTCTTGGGAGAATGAACGTGACATTTATTCTTGATGTATCCTTACAACAGCTTTTAGACCCAAAAGCCTCCGAGGATATAGGTATTCTTTTATATTACATCTTGCTAATGTCTAGTCTTAAATCTGATCTGATGGCGGACTAATGACTCTACCTAGAATGACTAAGGACTTAACCCAGCTCCTCTGTAGACTTGCCAAAGAATTACTGACTCTTTAACTAAACAATGAACAGAACTTCTTTGATAAGTATCTTCTATTGCTTCCGAGGAGAAGGGAACTTTTATATCCTAGATCTAAGCCAGACCAATTACAATAAAAGATACACATAGACAGAGAATCTAATTGGGTTTTGGATAGGCAGAGGGGAGGGTCTTCTGGTGGTGACCACATCTGGGAAATACATTTTCCGTTGAACTATTATTTCACTATCAAAGATATCCATGAGTTCAATGTTGACAAATATTCAATAATACTAAGTAAAATGACATAATAACAACAACATTAGCATTAATAACTAACACAGTATCACTAAAAGCAAAGAGTAGCAATAAAATCACGAAGTGCATTATGACTGATAAATAACAGAATAGCAATTATTACACTTAAAAAACTTGAAACAAAGTTTACTTTACAATCCTATTTCTAAAAAGGGTATTGGGGATTTTCTTATACTCAAAATTTATGCAAAAAAAAAAAAACTAAGTTTATTCACCCATTTAATATTGAACATCTGTAAGAAATCTGGAAATACAAATAATCAAATGATTAGAAAATCAGGAACATCCCATGTTTTGTAATAACTTCAATGATCCTGGACAGTGCCAATCGAGTTACCACCAAACATTTGAAGAGTGTTTGGTGCAGATCCAGCCCCTTTTTCTTGCTTTTGCCCAGCTATTGAGGGGATGCCTACTCTTACCCTTCTCTCACAATTTCCATCCAATGGTCTCTGGTCTCCCATTTACGATCCTGCTCTGCAATCAGAGATCCATATAGTAGACCTTGAGGCAAAAAATAGGCCTACATGGCAGTCACAAATACAGTGCTTCCCAATGTCACATCTGTGAATGAGCACTGGCCTATGCATGCACACAACTGAGATATCAAGCATGCACTGTATCTGTTGCTTGTAATAATCCAATCTTCTTCTTCTTCTTCTTCGTCTACATCTTCTCAAACTTCTATGTGGAGTCGATGTTTCTGGCCAGTTATCTGTACTGGCCATATTTTGGTTTTGGCAATTTTTTTATGGTCGGATGCCCTTCCTGCCGCCAATCCTCCCCATCTACCCGGGCTTGGGACCGGCACCAAGTTGAGGTTGGCTTGTCCCCCTCAGTGGCTGGGTTGCTTGTAATAATCCAATAGATAAAGGAAAAAGAAGCATGAGGAATTACAAATTGGTTTAGCAAAATCGCCATACTGTACAAAGCTAGAACAGAGGCTGGTTGTGGCTGAGCAAGTAGCAAATGCTAATTCAGTATCACAAATAAAACAAAGACTTTAATTACCTGAGTAATTAAGTGATAGCAAAAGGCAAGAGTTAAAAATATATAAAATATGCTTGCCACAAAGTTACAAATGACTTGGAATGTTAGAGATAGGAATCTGGCTGTCAAAAATAGGTCCCCTTGTCTTTTCAATTAAAGAGAGAGATACTAAATAAAAAAGCACATAAGTTAAAGAGTGAAAATTAAAGTTTGAATATAATGCCTTCAAAATGTTAACTGCATGGCTTATGTTTATATCAGAAAGAATCAATATTCAACAGAATACTACAATGATGATTCTGTATACAAGCTAAATATTAACAAAAGCTCGAAAAAAAAACAAGGCAAACCAAGAGTCTGTGTAAATACAAGATGAGAATGAAAATAAGATACACACAGGAACACAGAAGACAGGAAGAGTGCAACATAACAGAAATATGAGCATACTGTATGCAGTATAAGGGAACAACCAATGTATAATAACAGTGATTAAAAGGAAAGACTAAATAATAAGATTCATATAAGGACAGCAAAGAAAATAGAGAAAGACATAAGGGGTAATGCAAAAAAAAAAAAAAAAAAAAAACACAGCAAACATATTCAGGTTGTGGCAAGAAATGAACTTGCAATTATATTTCAATAAATATTACTCATTCTAAACCATATTAGTTTGTTCAATTACTTCTACAACTTTTGATTTTTTTTTGTCTCAACTCTTTATCATCAAAATATAACCATGTGTCCATCAACATTCCTGTTGCTTGGTTGCTTGTAGTAAGCTCAGATTTCCTTTAAAAACTAAAAACCATGTGGTAGACGACTCTTATTACTACTCAGTCTAATTATGCATTAACATGTTAACACTCACATGCAAAAACTCTTCAAAAATAATATAAATAACTCACATTTATTAACTGAAAAACTTATAAGGAAAACTCAACTGTTAAAAAACCCAGAGTCAATTCATAAAAATTTATGCTTCACACTTTTAGTAACTAAAACTATATATATATATATACATATATATATATATATATATATATATATATATATATATATATATATATAAATAAATAAATATATATATATATATATATATATATATATATATATATATATATATATATATATATATATATATATATATATATATATACATACATACATACATACATATATATATATATATATATATATATATATATATATATATATATATATATATATATATATATATATATATATATATATATATATATATATATATATATATATATATATATATATATATATATATATATATACTTGATCATAGTATATAGAGAAGGGGTGCTATCACACACCTACGATGCTCTTATTAGGCATAGCAAATGGGCCGAGCCAGATTAAGAGAAAATCAGTCTTATCTCTGGAAATATTTGCATAAATCAACATCCTCGAATTCACAAAAATTCTCGAGGATAATCGCTTAATACAAATTTACCATAATGTAACGTCCTAATAAAACATGGTTTCAGCTAGGCAGAATGGCACCAGAATCAGACTCAGTTTTTTAATTTTCCTCAGGCAATAACATACTAACATAAAAAGGAAAAAAGGAGATGCTTAAAGATATGCCAAGTCTTGCACGTAATTCCCAAAAGAATTGGTGAATCGCAATATTTTTAAGCAAATTTTGTAACATAGCTCTCTCTCTTTCTCTCTTTCTCCTGCCACTCTCGCTTCCATATTCTATGTCAAGGGCCATGTATATATTCTTTCTTTTACTAAGAGTAATTGAGGTAATGTTTTCTGAAAGAAGGAAATTTATACTATCGCTGTAAGAACATATTTATTACCTTTGGTTTGTCTGGTTTGGTTTAGATTCGCATAGAAAACAACAGCAGCAACAACAACAACAACAACAACAAGCATTCTCGTCTAAGCTAGGGAACCACCTTCAATCTTTATGATCCTCTAGTAAATCTCATGAATGCATTACAATATAGTTGTAATAATAACACTCGATACAGAATCGCGATTATCGGCATCATCACTATTTTTGTATTACTTACAATGAGAATAATTAGTTCTTAACTTAGAGAACAAAGAAGGCGATATCAGTTTACATGTTTGCCTTTTGTAACATAGCTTAGACGAGAATGCTTGTTGTTGTTGTTGTTGTTGTTGCTGCTGTTGTTTTCTATGCGAATCTAAACCAAACCAGACAAACCAAAGGTAATAAATATGTTCTTACAGCGATAGTATAAATTTCCTTCTTTCAGAAAACATTACCTCAATTACTATTAGTAAAAGAAAGAATATATACATGGCCCTTGACAAACAATATGGAAGCGAGAGTGGCAAGAGAAAAAGTGAAAGAGAGAGAGAGCTATGTTACAAAATTTGCTTTAAAATATTGCGATTCACTAATTCTTTTGGGAATTACGTGCAAGAAATGAATGGGGGTGCTGCTTCAGAGAATTTTTAGTCATTGTTTTAATATAGTGTAAAAATAAACAAACATATAAAAAGAAAATTTATACACTCCGGAACAATATTCCAGAGCATCTTAAAAATTCATCCTCCTTCACAGTTTTCAAAGGCAAACTATATAGTTTTCTTTTGGACAAATAGTTGCTGCTCACACACTATATTAAACTTTATGATATAATGCAATATCCCTTAACACTAACCACTCTACATGTAAACTGACATCGCCTTCTTTGTTCTCTAAGTTAAGAACTAATTATTCTCATTGTAAGTAATACAAATATAGTGATGATGCCGATAATCGCGATTCTGTATCGAGTGTTATTATTACAACTATATTATTGATATTATTGTTAACATTTTTATTACAGTATTATCATTCTTTAGGAAAACTATATTTATATTAACTGTATGTATTACCCTCTTACTTATTAGTTCAATTACATGTCTACTTATAAGTTACTCTTAATTTTGTAAACGAAAAACCATTTTGCAAAACTAGAAATAAATGTTTGTTTCTTTGTTTGTTAGTCTTAAGTCTGTCCTGATAGCAGACTGCTGGCTCTACCTAGAATGACTAAGGACCTAACCGAGCCTCACTTTAGACTTGACTAAGAATTACTGACTTTCTAACTATAAAATAAACAAAACTGTTATAAGCATCTTCTACTGCTTCCAAGGAGGAGAGAACTTTTAGTACATAGGTCTTTGCCAGACCGATTACAGTAACCATATCCGGTGGTAACCACATCTGGGTAGGGTAGATCACACAAACCCTTCTCTGTGGATTGAGGTTTCCGCTCCCGGAAACTTAGTTACAAGTGGCCATAAGACTTGGCCAGCAATAATCCATCTAACTTATGCTTGCCAACAGCAGCAAACAGAACCAGATACCCCCAACACGCAGCAGCAGCAGTAGTAGTAGTAGTAGTAGTAGTAGTAGTAGTAGTAGTAGTAGTAATAGAAGTAGTGGTAGTAGTAGCAGTAGTAGCTGTAGCCTTATCGGGAACCCATTCACGCTGGCAAGATAAGGCAGTTTATTTATTTTTTTTACTTATACAACAGTATTAGTAGAAGTAATAGCAGTAGTATAATCACAGATATATAATGATAAAGCCTTAACAAAGATTTCCATCAACAATAAATTAAGAAGAAAATTAGCGCATCACATCAGTATTTTTTAGAATGAGAATCCGTACAATAATTATTATGACAGCGTCAGTAAATACACAATCGCATTAGACAACAAGTACTCGCATACCTGCACGTACGCCTAGTATCCCGTATCTCTCTATAAACCTCAAATAAATAAATAGATAAACACAGACAGACATAAACAAATAAATAATTAGATATATAAATAAATGTTGTAATAAATTAAAATCACAGTCATATCGTTAAGAGATGGCGTTCTCAAGTCATTTAAACTTTTCCTATCACATTGCTATTATAGTGCTCTAAGACAAACAAACTTATAAACAATATAACAACTTTAAGACTCTTTTAACAAAATGAGGAGGAAGAAGAAGAAGCGATGGAGGAAAAGGGAGAAAAACAGTTGGAAGAAAGAAGAGAGAAATAAGAAAAGGTGTGAAAGAGATCATAAGGAGGAAGTCCTATACTGCCGCTTTACTCTCTCCACCCAAAGAACGGTTGACGTGAAGTAGTCCGTTATTCTAGAACATCAAGTTTAAATCAATTTGTACTTCTTTTGACGGCGCCGTGTTGTCGTTTTGATAATCACTACTCAAGTCATATTAATATTTTTGTTTTCTCTTCCTTCACATATAATCCTTTATAATAAAAAAAATAAGTTTATCGGTTTTGCTGAACTTCATTATACTTTGAATAATCTGTTGACGAATTAACATTTCAGCAAATGATATAGTTCTCTCTCTCTCTCTTTGCAAATGATGTAATTTAGATCTCGAAAATATATGGATGTCGAATCCTTCCCGTTAACAGACGCAAGCCAATCGAACTTTATATCAGCATTAAATAGTAGCGAATTTGATGAGTAAGTTTCCAAATATTAAGAACAATTGCAATGTTTATGCAAATGATTCTCTAAAATGGCATTTAAAAATAAGAATGATCTTTGAATAGAATGGTTCTAACAGCATGACATAGTTCTATCTATCCGACGTCTCAGGACTATTTTTTGTGTGCTTTTTTAGTCAAGTTAAGAAGTAGCTGCCACTTACTATTATCACATGACAGCCTATCACTAAGTAAACATATAGACAAGGCGTGTGTCTTTCATTATATTTAATATGACCGCTAATTTAATAAATGGCTACTGATAATATGTAGCGTTGGCTCGCTTACGTTACAAAAGGCCATGTCTCTTATGAGTTATGGCCTGTTGTCTTAAATAACGACCAGGCCAGGGAATATTTACTGACAATATCGCAAAACTAACAGTGTGTCTGAAGCTCTGTTCTTTTATATAATAAGCACTGCAAAAAAGCCACTTGACGTGATGTACAGCCAGTAATGACTAATTTCAAGATCTTATTGCATAATTTCAGGGAGGGGAGATGCATCTTAGATGAATAAACGAGAACAATTTAATTATGGTTCCAAGAGAGTGTTATTAATTTTAATAAGCAAATTATCAAAGTTTAGGAAGTTGGAAAATGGTGTTCAAATATTTTTAGCACACGATTTTATTAGCTTTTAATGAGAAATAGCCTTGGGAAGGGGCATCCTTGCCTTTACCCCAAGACTCAGATCATGGAGGTAACACTTCACCACTGACCTCAACAACATGAATTGGTGTACTCCTACGATGTTGAGTTGCTGATACTAGTACACATCGTAAATTACAATTATATATATATATATATATATATATATATATATATATATATATATATATATATATGATTCGGTTTTACGTCTCGAACTCCCTTTTCTACAAAGGGCTAGGACGGTTGCCTTCTTGCGAAGGACTTGTTTTGGCAAATGTAATCGTTTCCCTGAGTGTATGCGTTTACTAACCTCAGTCCGTGACGGGGCGCGAACCCTCGACCTGCCGACACAGAGTCGCGGACGCTACCATTTAGCCACGGACACTACTTATATATATATATAATATATATATATATATATATATATATATGTATATATATATATATATATATATATATATATATATATATATATATATATATATATATATATATATATATATATATATATATATATATATATATATATATATATATATATATATATATATATATATATATATATATATATATATATATTATATATATATATATATATATATATATATA
The DNA here is from genome assembly GCA_037179515.1 of Halocaridina rubra. Lineage (NCBI taxonomy): Eukaryota > Metazoa > Arthropoda > Malacostraca > Decapoda > Atyidae > Halocaridina > Halocaridina rubra. The sequence goes on from JAXCGZ010001015.1 coordinate 29,893, forward strand.
TATATATATATATATATATATATATATATATATATATATATATATATATATATATATATATGTATATATATATATATATATATATATATATATATATATATATATATATATATATATATATATATATTATTTTCTTTTTTCTTTTTTTCTTTTTTTTATGATTGTGACATTAGGACGGGCCAAAAATAATAAAATAAAGCAGCCCTCATCGGGCCTGAGCATGAAGAATACATAAAGTAAAGAGAAACAGATATGGAGAGTGTAATGACTAGTCAGATGTGAAGGGATAATAAAAGATGTGTAATGAATATCCAAGAATATTCAGTGTAGCTGTAGGCATAGAAAAAGAACCGTAACTGAAGGAAGACTTAACATCGAACTGTCCTGGACAGACCTATTTATAGGTAAATATATATATATATATATATATATATATATATATAATATATATATATATATATATATATATATATATATATATATATATATATATATATATATACATATATATACATATATATATATATATATATATATATATATATATATATATATATATATATATATATATATATATATATAATATATATATATATATATATATATATATATATATATATATATATATATATATATATATATATATATATATATATATATATATATATATATATATATATATAATATATATATATATATATATATATATATATATATATATATATATATATATATATATATATATATATATATTAGCAAAAGAAAACCATGAATTTGATTCTAAAGAGAGCAAATCATATAATGCCCTACATTTTTATTAATATTGTTGATAGAGATAAGCTTATCA
>JAXCGZ010001016.1:0-2500 GCA_037179515.1 Halocaridina rubra
ATATATATATATATATATATACATACACATACACACACACATATACATACACTAAAGGGGAATGTGGCAGTAAAAGAGGCTGTAAAGGTGGTGGCACTGGAAAACATACAAACAGTTGACTATAAAGAGACAGTAATCGAAAAAATTAAAGACGTTGTGATGGAAAGGGCAAACCCACTCATCAGACAGGCACTTGATAAGGAGAAGACAGTGGTAATCTCAGGCATAAGTGAATCCCAGGAGCCAACATGGCAGGGGAGACTTGAAGAAAATAAAGCTAACGTTGTAGACCTGATAAGAAAGCTTGGAGTAGTATGTGGTCCTGAGGATATTGTAAGCATACACCAACTAGGTAAATATTCGAGGGAAGGAAAGCCGAGACCAACAAAAGTAACCTTTGAGAGAGGGGAGACATGTAGGGAAATATTGTTGAGAAAAAAAAGTCTAAAAGACCTTCAAGAATGCAAAGAAGTGTTCATTAGACGATACAGAACACAGGAAGAGATGGGAAAGATCAAAAACTTGTTGCAAGAGGCAAGAAGGTTAAATGATGAAAGAAATGAAGAAGAGAAGAAAAATTTTCATTACAGAATACTTCCAGACAAAGGGGAGATAAAGAAGATAATGACAGAAGATCAGGGGATGGGGCCTCATTAAGATTGTTATACACAAATGCTGATGGATTAGCTGGTAAGGCAGTAGAATTAAAAGATAGGATTCACAACAGTAAGGCAGATATAGTAGCAATTACAGAGACTAAGTTGAGTGAGGACATAAACAGTGTCACAGTTTTTCCTAAGGGCTTCAGAATACTAAGGGTCGAAAGATCTGAGAGGACTGGTGGAGGGATAGCACTGCTCATAAGTGAGAGGATTCAAGTTGAAGAGATAAACTTGGCTATAGAAAGTGAGTTCAGGGAATTTCTTGTTGCTCGCATAAATACTGGGTCAGAGAGCATTATAATAACTGTTGTATACAACCCACCAAGGAACCAAAATAGGCTTGAAATTTATGAGGAAAGTCATATAGGTACGATTGAAGTCATAAACTCAGTTGTTAACATGGCGCGGGAGAAAAAATGTAGGATTTTGATTATGGGAGACTTTAATCATAAAGAGATAGATTGGATAAATCTTGACCCACACAGTGGTGAGGACTCCTTTGGGGCAAGATTCCTAGATTGCGTACAAGGGAATTTCCTACACCAACATGTAATGGAACCAACAAGAGCCAGGGGTGGGGATGAGCCATCACTACTTGATCTGGTGTTCACAGATAATGTGTTGGATATTGAAAATATTGAGTATGAACCACCAATTGGAAAGAGTGACCACTGTGTGTTGTTGATGGAGTATATCATTGAAGACATTCTTCCTGAGAGTAGAGGCACTGAGGACATGAGGAGGAACTATCAGAAAGGAGATTACATCAAAATGAATGAGCTTTTTGCAGTTATTGACTGGAGAACCTTATTTTACAACAAATCTGTACAAGAAATGTATGACATCTTTTGTGAGAAATATGGGAAGATAGTAGATTGCTGCATACCTGTCACCAAAGTAGGTGTAATTCATGCCAGAGAGAAATGGTTCGATAATGGGTGTAAAAGAGCTAAGGAGTGGAGAGACAAATGCTGGAAAAGGTATAGGAGGAGAAAAAACATAAATGCCTGGCAAACCTACAAAAGAGCAAGAAATGACTACCTAAGTAAAAGGAGAGAGGCAGAGAAAGATTATGAGAGGGACATCACCAGGAAGGCTAAAGAAAATCCCAAGCTTTTCCACAGCTTTATCAGAGGAAAACTGAAGGTAAAAGAACAGGTTTTAAGGCTAAAGAGAGCGGATGGAAGCATCACTGAGACGGACGAAGAGATCTGCAAAGAATTGAACAAGGAGTTTCAGTCAGTATTTACAGTAGAAAATACCCCACCCCCTCAGATTGCAGTGATAGAAGCTCAAGGGCCGGTATTAGAGAACATCAACCTTACAGCCACAGAGGTATGCAAAGCGCTGATGGATTTAGATGTTCATAAAGCTACAGGTCCTGATGACATATCCCCTCATGTGCTTAAAAAATGCGCAAACACAATATCAGTGGCACTAAGTATCATATTTAAGGAGTCATTGGAGTCGGGGGAGATTCCAAGATGCTGGAAACAAGCAAATGTGATACCTATCTTCAAAAAGGGAAGGAGGGATACGGCTCTGAACTATAGACCAGTTTCCTTGACCAGCATAGTTTGCAAACTTATGGAGAAACTACTAAGGAAACATATCTCTCTTCACTTGGAATCCTTCAACTTTTTGTCAGTGAGGCAACATGGCTTCAGAGGAGGAAGATCAACAGTAACAAACTTATTAGAATTTTATGATGAGGTAAGCCAAATCTTACAGGAAAGAGAGGGCTGGGCAGATTGCATATTCCTAGACTTCCAGAAAGCGTTTGACACTGTTCCACATGGGAGACTTATTAGGAAGCTGCAATCAATGGCTAGAATAGG
>JAXCGZ010001016.1:7500-17500 GCA_037179515.1 Halocaridina rubra
AAGACAGTAAGTTTGTAAGGCACGAAAAACCCTTAAGAAACCCGTGTTGTGAAAGTTTTATCAGTCTATGTAATTCTAGATGTGCCCTTATTTTATTTGCAATTATGGATTCTAGAATCTTACCCACTGTTGACGTTAAACTTACCGGCCTATAATTATTCTTTTTAACTCGTTCTCCTTTTTTAAATATTGGTACCACATCTGCCAATTTCCACTCCATGGGTACCGATCCCAATTTTACCGAATTATTAAATAATGCAGTTAGTGGACAACTAAGCTCTTCCTTGCATTCCTTTAATATTCTAGCATATATTCCATCAGGTCCCGAAGATTTATGAGCCTTTAATTTATCTATTTCTTTTATTACCTCCTCTCTCGTAATATTTATTGAACTAAGTATTTTATCGGGACTGTCTCTGTAAATGGATTCTATTTCCGGAATATTTTCCAAGTTTTCATTGGTAAATACAGATAAGAAATAATCATTTAAACTTGTACACATCACTTTATCGTCATCTGTGCTATGGCCATTGGCTACTTCAATTGGTCCGACTTTTTCCTTAAATTTTGTTTGATAATGTTGATAAAACCCTTTAGGATTTTCTTTAGCTTCTCCTGCTATTCTAACTTCGTATTTTCTTTTCGACTCTCTAACTATCTTTTTAACTTCCCTGTTTAACTGTATATATTGCTGCCTCACATGCTCTTCACCTCTTTTTAGTTTCCTGTATATTCCTCTTTTAATACCTATAAGATTCTTTATTCTATTGTTCATCCATTTAGGGTCATTTTTTCTTGATCTGCAATGTTTCATGGGAATATAGTCTCTCTGACTATTCTTAATAGTCATGACAAAATTGTTATATTCCTCATCCAAATTTATATTAACTGACGGACTGCTCCCTCCTAAGCTGCCTGAGCAAGACGGCAGAAAAGATGGTACTTAACAGAGTCCGCTGGAAATGCCCACCCTTCCCAGAAAACATGTTTGCCTACCAGCCTGGCTTAGGCACCTCAGAATGCATAGCCTCCATGCTATCATTTCTCAACAACAGCCGTGGTTACATCGTTTTTCTAGACCTAGAGAAGGCCTTTGAACTAGCCAATGTGCCGGCAATACTCTCTGCTCTCGTATCCAAGCAGATCAAAGGTAACCTTCTCTCGTGGATCAAGCAGAGTCTACAAAATCGTAGTGCACGAGTCAAAGTAGATGGGCACTACTCCACCTACAAAAACCACGAAAATGGGACCCCCCAAGGTGGAATCCTTAGCCCCTTCCTATTTAATTGTCTCATGGAAAAACTCATGCACATCGCACTACCGCATGGAGCCAAACTCTTCAACTATGCGGACGACTTTGCCCTTGTCACAATAGGACACAGAAACTCTAACAAGACACAGCGCTGCCTCACCAAGATTCACCGAGCCTCCATCTCCCTTGGAGTAAGAATCAATGCCCGCAAAACCAAGGCCCTTCCCATCCACCAGTGGAGACCAGACACTAATCTGGTCATAGGTAATGAACCTGTGGACTGGGTTACCAAACACCAATACCTGGGTGTAATCATCGACCAAGGACTAACCTTTGGACCAGAAATTCAATACTTGCGCGACAGGTGCAGCCAGCGACAAGCGATCCTTCGTCGGATGTCGGGCCTCTACGATGGTGCATCATTTAATGTCCTCAGAACCTTCTATGTACAAGCCATACGCAGCCTCATTGACTATGCTTGTCCCACACTCTGGCTACTAAAAGACCGACAGTGGGACAAAATAGAAGTAATTCAAAACAACGCCACACGTACCATGCTAGGAGCCCCCATGTGGACCAAGAGAGAAAACCTCCAGATGGAATCGGGACTCATTCCACTCAAACTCAGAGCTCAGCAAAGACTGACCCTCCTTGTGGCCAAAACCACCACTGCCCAACATAAATGCCTAGCTGGCACAAATCTCCATCTAGCCCTCAATCGCCAGCCCAACCACCATCCTAGAACCTGGGCAGCCAAGGTCTGCGCTAGCCTGCAAGCACTGCCAGTCAGGGAGAGCATCCTAGCCAAGATACAAGACACACCGCTTCCTGAATACAGATGCCCACCCCCATGGAATGACCAACCACTCGATATAAAGATCGAGCTCCCTGACAACCCCAAAAGCTTGGTAAACCCGCTTGTCCTTAAAAACATATATAAGGACAAAATACAGAGCTGGAGCAGCCCAAACTCTCAAGTCTACTACACTGACGGTTCAGTAAACCAAGATACTGGAGCCTCAGCCGCCGCCTTCATCACTGGAAACCACGTCCTATCCTGGAGACTGTCAAACTCCTGCTCATCGCTCCAGACTGAGCTTGTGGCCATAGCCAACGCCCTTGACTGCTTCATCCAGCAAGAAGCTGACCATGCCCTTATTCTCTCTGATTCTAAAGGCGCCTTACAGGCCATCAAGAAGCCACTCCTCAGAGACAATATTCGCATCATCACGACCATCCTCAGCCACTACCACAGGATAACCAGCCTTGGAAAAGCCATCACTCTTGCCTGGATTCCCAGCCACGTCGGCATCAAGGGAAATGAGGAATCCGATCAAGCCGCCAAACAAGCCACTCTCAGAGCAGAAATCCAGATATCTCTGTCTCCTGGGATGCAACAGATTAAAAATAAAGCCACCAAGTCACTCCTTAACACCTTAATAACTAAACGCAACCTGTGCACAGACATTGGCTCCCCCTCCACCTGGTGGTACAAAGCCACCACTGATCTTCGGTGTATCACCCTGCCGAAGAGCCTTCGACGAAGCACTGAGGTCAATGTGTACCGTCTGAGACTCGGGTACAAGTGCACCTGGCAAATAGTAGAGAATATCATCAAGGAATGCACCTTTTGCCAGGTAGCCTCACCACATCCACTGCTACACTACATCCTGGAATGTGATTCTTTTTCAGAGATTCGACGGAAAACTGGTGCCCCCGCAACATCTAGCGAAGACCCAAATGCCCTTCAGGTTGCTAGCTCCATCATCAGACTAGCAACAAATAACCACATGAACAGTCTATCAAATATTATCAGACAATACCCTCCACCAAGATAGCCATGCAATAACTCTTTCTCTCTCCCCCAAAACAGGAATTCATTTATGTTGTTTGATGTAAACTAATAATTCACAACTGAATATTTATGCTCTCCGTTATCTTTGCAGTTTGGCACAATCTCACCTGCGGGCCAATTAGGAAAGTCCGATCATCACCAATAAGAATTCACCCCACCTCCTCACCAACAGGAAAGCCCATTCGCCAGCAAGAGCGAATACCACGTACACTCCGAAGAAAATCTCACCCCACCTGCGGGCCACAAGTGGAAGGTCCGCTCACCCTCAAGGGTGAACATCCAACAAAAAAAAAAGACGGACTGCTGTTCTTTCCTGTGAGAGAATTTAATGTATTGCTCTTATCTTGTGATAATCCTTGGCATGTGGTACCCAAATTTCGGGGTAATCCGCTACCTGCGACCTGACCTGCTGGATTAACTACCCACATCTGTACCCCAGAAATCCCTTCCCATACCTCATTAGATAATTTAGTTTTTAAGCCCTCAAAATCTCCTGCTCTAAAGTTTGGAACAATATTCTTATTTTCCTTTATAGTTTCCTTGAAAATTATGTTAAATCTACTGGAATCATGGTCACTGTTGCCCAATTTTTCACCAACTTCTAAATTTGTAACCATATTCTCTCTATTACTAAGAACTAAATCTAGTGTATTCACCCCCCGTGTTGCTTCATGTACATGCTGAGAAAGGAAATTGTCTTCTACTACTTCCAAAAACTCCTTAGAGCTACTATCACCTGTTATGGTTTCCCAGTTAATATGTCTAAAATTAAAATCGCCTACAATGCAAACTCTATTTGATCTGGTCACTTTAGAAATTTCATCGTATATAACTTGCGACTCTATATTATCTAGATCAGGTGGTCTGTAGACTACGCCTACAACTAGACTTTCTATATTATTTTTAATTTCAACCCATAAGGTTTCTGAATTTAGATTTGTCTTAATTTCAGACTTAATGCAGCTTCTGAGGCTATCTTTAATATACATAATTACCCCTCGTGTGTGCCTACTGGCACACACGAGGCAGCTCCATTTTTGAATTGTATTTTCAGCATGTCTAACCTATTCTATTTTACTCTACTTATTTATTCTATTTTTCTTTTTATGATTTTTCTAATAAGCACTAACCTATTCATACCCACCCTACCTCCGTCATATGTCTATCTAATCTACATTTGAAGGTGTCTAAGGTATTGGCATTTACTATCCTACTAGGAAGCTTGTTCCATGCATCAGCTACTCTATTACCAAACCAATTTTTACCAATTTCCCTTCTGAACCTAAATTTATCAAGCTTAAATCCATTATTACGAGTTCTGGTTTGATCATGAATTTTTAACACTTTATTAATATCTCCCTTGTTAATCCCTTTAAACCATTTATACACTTCAATCATATCCCCCCTAACTCTTCGCCTCTCTAGAGAATGTAGATTAAGTTTTTTTAATCTGTCCTCATATGGTAGATTTCTGATATTGTGTATCATCTTGGTCATTCTTCGCTGCACTCTCTCCAAGGATTCAATTTCCATTCTATAATAGAACATAAGAACATAAGAATAGAGGACACTGCAACATGCCTACTGGCACACACGAGGCAGCTCCATTTTTGAATTGTATTTTCAGCATGTCTAACCTATTCTATTCTACTCTACTTATTTATTCTGTTTTTCTTTTTATGATTTTTCTAATAAGCACTAACCTATTCATACCCACCCTACCTCTGTCATATGTCTATCTAATCTACATTTGAAGGTGTCTAAGGTATTGGCATTTACTATCCTACTAGGAAGCTTGTTCCATGCATCAGCTACTCTATTACCAAACCAATTTTTACCAATTTCCCTTCTGAACCTAAATTTATCAAGCTTAAATCCATTATTACGAGTTCTGGTTTGATCATGAATTTTTAAAACTTTATTAATATCTCCCTTGTTAATCCCTTTAAACCATTTATACACTTCAATCATATCCCCCCTAACTCTTCGCCTCTCTAGAGAATGTAGATTAAGTTTTTTTAATCTGTCCTCATATGGTAGATTTCTGATATTGTGTATCATCTTGGTCATTCTTCGTTGCACTCTCTCCAAGGATTCAATTTCCATTCTATAATAGGGTGACCAGAATTGCACAGCATAATCTAAATGGGGCCTAACTAATGCAAGATAGAGCTGCAAAATAACTTTTTCCGTCCTATTGCTGACGCTTCTTGAGATAAATCCTAAAATTCTGTTTGCTTTATTTCTGACTGCTGTGCATTGCTCTCTTGGCTTAAGACTACTACTCACAAGAACTCCCAAATCCCTTTCACACTGAGAACTCATGATTTCATGGTTATTTAGCTTATAACTAGTATTGTCTTTTATAGTACCCATTTTAACTACTTTACATTTTTCAACATTGTGTGGTACCCTGCTTGTAACCGAGCCCCACTCTGATTTCTCTCCATTTATGCAAACCCTCTGTTTTCTGTCTTTTAACCATTGTTAGATCCATCTGAGCACAGCTCCTCCTATACCATGAGCTTCCAGCTTTTTAACTAATCTTTTGTGAGGAACTCTATCAAAAGCTTTGCTAAAATCTAGATATATTGTATCATATTCTTTGCCACAATCTACTGCCTCGTAAACTTCTGAATAAAAAGACAGTAAGTTTGTAAGGCACGAAAAACCCTTAAGAAACCCGTGTTGTGAAAGTTTTATCAGTCTGTGTAATTCTAGATGTGCCCTTATTTTATTTGCAATTATGGATTCTAGAATCTTACCCACTGTTGACGTTAAACTTACCGGCCTATAATTATTCTTTTTAACACGTTCTCCTTTTTTAAATATTGGTACCACATCTGCCAATTTCCACTCCATGGGGACCGATCCTAATTTTATTGAATTATTAAATAATGCAGTTAGAGGACAACTAAGCTCTTCCTTGCATTCCTTTAATATTCTAGCATATATTCCATCAGGTCCCGGAGATTTATGAGCCTTTAATTTTTCTATTTCTTTTATTACCTCCTCTCTCGTAATATTTATTGAACTAAGTATATTATCGGGACTGTCTCTGTAAATGGATTCTACTTCCGGAATATTTTCCAAGTTTTCATTTGTAAATACAGATAAGAAATAATCATTTAAACATGTACACATCACTTTATCGTCATCTGTGATATGGCCATTGGCTACTTCAATTGGTCCGACTTTTTCCTTAAATTTTGTTTGATAATGTTGATAAAACCCTTTAGGGTGACCAGAATTGCACAGCATAATCTAAATGGGGCCTAACTAATGCAAGATAGAGCTGCAAAATAACTTTTACCGTCCTATTGCTAACGCTTCTTGAGATAAATCCTAAAATTCTGTTTGCTTTATTTCTGACTGCTGTGCATTGCTCTCTTGGCTTAAGACTACTACTCACAAGAACTCCCAAATCCCTTTCACACTGAGAACTCATGATTTCATGGTTATTTAGCTTATAACTAGTATTGTCTTTTATAGTACCCATTTTAACTACTTTACATTTTTCAACATTAAATTCCATTTGCCATTTGTCCGACCATTCAGATAATCTATTTAGATCTTCCTGTAAAGCATGAATGTCTTCTTTTCCATTTATAGTTCTACCTATTTTAGTGTCGTCTGCGAATTTACTTAGGTTACTTCTGATATCCGAATCCAGATCATTTAGATATACGATGAATAATAGGGGACCCAGTACCGAGCCTTGTGGTACCCCGCTAGTAACCGAACCCCACTCTGATTTCTCTCCATTTATGCAGACCCTCTGTTTTCTGTCTTTTAACCATTGTTTGATCCATCTGAGAACAGCTCCTCCTATACCATGAGCTTCCAGCTTTTTAACTAATCTTTTGTGAGGAACTCTATCAAAAGCTTTGCTAAAATCTAGATATATTGTATCATATTCTTTGCCACAATCTACTGCCTCGTAAACTTCTGAATAAAAAGACAGTAAGTTTGTAAGGCACGAAAAACCCTTAAGAAACCCGTGTTGTGAAAGTTTTATCAGTCTGTGTAATTCTAGATGTGCCCTTATTTTATTTGCAATTATGGATTCTAGAATCTTACCCACTGTTGACGTTAAACTTACCGGCCTATAATTATTCTTTTTAACTCGTTCTCCTTTTTTAAATATTGGTACCACATCTGCCAATTTCCACTCCATGGGTACCGATCCTAATTTTATTGAATTATTTAATAATACAGTTAGTGGACAACTAAGCTCTTCCTTGCATTCCTTTAATATTCTAGCATATATTCCATCAGGTCCCGGAGATTTATGAGCCTTTAATTTATCTATTTCTTTTATTACCTCCTCTCTCGTAATATTTATTGAACTAAGTATTTTATCGGGACTGTCTCTGTAAATGGATTCTATTTCCGGAATATTTTCCAAGTTTTCATTGGTAAATACAGATAAGAAATAATCATTTAAACATGTACACATCACTTTATCGTCATCTGTGATATGGCCATTGGCTACTTCAATTGGTCCGACTTTTTCCTTAAATTTTGTTTGATAATGTTGATAAAACCCTTTAGGATTTTCTTTAGCTTCTCCTGCTATTCTAACTTCGTATTTTCTTTTCGACTCTCTAACTATCTTTTTAACTTCCCTGTTTAACTGTATATATTGCTGCCTCACATGCTCTTCACCTCTTTTTAGTTTCCTGTATATTCCTCTTTTAATACCTATAAGATTCTTCATTCTATTGTTCATCCATTTAGGGTCATTTTTTCTTGATCTGCAATGTTTCATGGGAATATAGTCTCTCTGACTATTCTTAAGAGTCATGACAAAATTGTTATATTCCTCATCCAAATTTATATTAACTGACGGACTGCTGTTCTTTCCTGTGAGAGAATTTAATGTATTGATCTTATCTTGTGATAATCCTTGGCATGTGGTACCCAAATTTCGGGGTAATCCGCTACCTGCGACCTGACCTGCTGGATTAACTACCCACATCTGTACCCCAGAAATCCCTTCCCATACCTCATTAGATAATTTAGTTTTTAAGCCCTCAAAATCTCCTGCTCTAAAGTTTGGAACAATATTCTTATTTTCCTTTATAGTTTCTTTGAAAATTATGTTAAATCTAATGGAATCATGGTCACTGTTGCCCAATTTTTCACCAACTTCTAAATTTGTAACCATATTCTCTCTATTACTAAGAACTAAATCTAGTGTATTCACCCCCCGTGTTGCTTCAAGTACATGCTGAGAAAGGAAATTGTCTTCTACTACTTCCAAAAACCCCTTAGAGCTACTATCACCTGTTATGGTTTCCCAGTTAATATGTCTAAAATTAAAATCGCCTACAATGCAAACTCTATTTGACCTGGTCACTTTAGAAATTTCATCATATATAACTTGCGACTCTATATTGTCTAGATCAGGTGGTCTGTAGACTACTCCTACAACTAGACTTTCTATATTATTTTTAATTTCAACCCATAAGGTTTCTGAATTTAGATTTGTCTTAATTCCAGACTTAAAGCAGCTTCTGAGGCTATCTTTAATATACATAATTACCCCTCCCCCTCTTTTATCTGCACTACGATCAGCATTATAAAGTTTATATCCTGTAATTATGTACTCAGATTTAAGGTGTTTGCTTTCTAAATTAATCCAACTTTCACTAATGCATATTATATCCGGTCTCTCACTACATACTATGGCTCTCAGTTCTTCTATCTTGTTACCTAAACTACGGCTATTTGTATAATATACTTTTAAACTTTCTCTAGCTTCACCCTTCTTGTGGCTATTCTTTTTGTTAATATTTGTTCTATGTAACAAATGGTTCTTATCCTTAGACTCCCAGTTATTTGACCCACTATTTACTGAACCCTTACTGACTAATTTCTCTGCACAAGTATTAATCATTTCATTATTTGTGTCTAACAAAACCCCCCTACCTCTCTGTCTATCATACCAGCCAATACCGAGACACCTGAATTAGAAAGATGCACTCCATCCCTTGCATATATATGCTTACGACTAGTGAAGTGATCCCACCCGTCTATAAAACCTATATTATTCTCCCGACAGAAGACTTTCATCCTAGCATTTACTCCTATAGCCCGAGACCACCACTCTGAACTTTGGCTAAGCCTAGGGAGAATACCACACATCACAGGAACTGCACCCCTTTTCCTGATCTTATCCAGGGCTTGTCTATACATAAGAACATAAGAATAGAGGACACTGCAACATGCCTACTGGCACACACGAGGCAGCTCCATTTTTTAATTGTATTTTCAGCATGTCTAACCTATTCTGTTCTACTCTACTTATTTATTCTGTTTTTCTTTTTATGATTTTTCTAATAAGCACTAACCTATTCATACCCACCCTACCTCTGTCATATGTCTATCTAATCTACATTTGAAGGTGTCTAAGGTATTGGCATTTACTATCATACTAGGAAGCTTGTTCCATGCATCAGCTACTCTATTACCAAACCAATTTTTACCAATTTCCCTTCTGAACCTAAATTTATCAAGCTTAAATCCATTATTACGAGTTCTGGTTTGATCATGATTTTTTAACACTTTATTAATATCTCCCTTGTTAATCCCTTTAAACCATTTATACACTTCAATCATATCTCCCCTAACTCTTCGCCTCTCTAGAGAATGTAGATTAAGTTTTTTTAATCTGTCCTCATATGGTAGATTTCTGATATTGTGTATCATCTTGGTCATTCTTCGTTGCACTCTCTCCAAGGATTCAATTTCCATTCTATAATAGGGTGACCAGAATTGCACAGCATAATCTAAATGGGGCCTAACTAATGCAAGATAGAGCTGCAAAATAACTTTTTCCGTCCTATTGCTGACGCTTCTTGAGATAAATCCTAAAATTCTGTTTGCTT
>JAXCGZ010001016.1:22500-27500 GCA_037179515.1 Halocaridina rubra
ATATATATATATATATATATATATATATATATATATATATATATATATATATATATATATATATATATATATATATATATATATATATATATATATATATATATATATATATATATATATATATATATATATATATATATATATATATATATATATATATATATATATATATATATATATATATATATATATATATATATATATATATATATATATATATATATATATATATATATATATATATATATATATATATATATATATATATATATATATATATATATATATATATATATATATATATATATATATATATATATATATATATATATATATATATATATATATATATATATATATATATATATATATATATATATATATATATATATATATATATATATATATATATATATATATATATATATATATATATATATATATATATATATATATATAAGTCTAGTAACTGAAATTTAAATTTTTTCGAGTGACTATTCAACAGAATTACCTCAGGAGACAGGGGGGAGTTATATATTTTTTCTCCTTTTCATACTTATGATCGGGTAGGTACTTAACTAACTTCTTTTTTACTCTCTTTCCTTTTCCTACCCAAAATTACTGCTCAATATCTGTCTTCTGGACTTCAAATGGCTACCTTTTGCGGGGAGTTTTGCATGTAGGCACTGTTTCTCCCATGTCTCTCCGGTTTCTGGATCAACTTCGTCTCTTTCAAATACAGAAAACAGCTGTTTGACATTCTTGTTGTCATTTCTTGTGAGTTTACACTCTATTTTTCATGACCAAGCTGATATAATTGTGACAAACATTATCAAGGCTAAAACTTTCAAAGTTTTATTTTATCTATTTAACATATTCTTTCTGACAAATAATGTATATTATGCAGCTGGAAAGGAAAATAAAGAATCGAGTGAGGTTGGGGAATCTGTAATATGAACATAGTGGCATTCAGATAGAATGCGTTCATTCCTAAGTATAGCAGATATAAGCTATAAGGTTGGATTCCTTTTAACCTTCTGTGGTGTAGTGGTAGCGCCTTGACTTAGTAATCATAAGTCCTAGGTTCGATTCCCGGTCGGGGTAAAAAAATTATTCATGTTTTCACATATGTAACGTGCTTATTTGATATTTCATGCCCGAATGAGATTGGGAATTGAATTAAATGCTAAAATGAAGCCACGAGTGAGGTTGGGGAATCTGTAATATGAACATAGTGGCATTCAGATAGAATGCGTTCATTCCTAAGTATAGCAGATATAAGCTATAAGGTTGGATTCCTTTTAACCTTCTGTGGTGTAGTGGTAGCGCCTTGACTTAGTAATTATAAGTCCTAGGTTCGAGTCCCGGTCGGGGTAAAAAATGATTCTTGTTTTCACATATGTGAAATATATATATATATATATATAAATATATATATATATATATATATATATATATATATATATATATATATATATATATATATATATATATATATATATATATATATATATGAGAGAGAGAGAGAGAGAGAGAGAGAGAGAGAGAGAGAGAGAGAGAGAGAGAGAGAGAGAGAGAGAGAGAGTGTTTTATGTTTGTTATATCATCTTCATATTGCTTACAGTACACTCTGACCTTTCACCAGTGATAACATTTAAGCATTTGTTGCAATGAAGAGCGATGGACTGCAAGATGGTATAAATAAATTCTATCTCCCTATGTAATTACCTGATTGTAATTACGGGAAAGAGCCCCAAGCTCGTAACTCCTCATCTCCTGGTCGGTTCCATTTTTGTACTTAGTGATACTTATCATACTTGTCCCTTAAACTATGGATTGAATTAGCATTAACTACCTCCTCGCTCAGCCAGTTCCAATCATCAAGTACTCTTACACTAAAAAAGTACTTCCTTACATCCTGCAAAGAAGTTTTTTTTACGATGCTTCAAAATATGACTTCTAGTTCCAATGCCAACCATATCAAAATATCGATCCCTATCCATTCTGTCATAACCATGTAGGAATTTAAAAATCGTCACCATATCCCCCCTCATTCTTCTAGCTTTGAGTGTTGGTAAGTCTAATTCCCTCAGCCTCTTCTCATAACTATGATGGCATATTTCTGGCACCAGCTTCGCGGCATGTCTTTTGTTGGGAGGTGCTAAATTTCAGTTTTACTTGATGGGACTCAAGGTACTGAACTCTGTTAGGAGTTCACAGACATCCAAGGCTAATCTTTACCTGCACACCCTCCTATTACCAATACTCGGTTACATGAAACTCAGACAAATTTAAAATTTCTTGTAATTTTGGACAGCATAGGCATTTAAGAAATATATAAACAATTTTGGGAAGCATAAAAATAAGGAATTAATAAGATGAAATTTATGGAATGCAGCCTCGAATCCCAGAGGTGGTGAGCTTTTTTTTGTTGGATGTTCACCCTTGAGGGTGAGCGGACCTTCCACTTGTGGCCCGCAGGTGGGGTGAGATTTTCTTCGGAGTGTACGTGGTATTCGCTCTTGCTGGCGAATGGGCTTTCCTGTTGGTGAGGAGGTGGGGTGAATTCTTGTTATTGGTGATGATCGGACAGGTGGTGAGCACAATTTCAATTCCCGGCCCAGCAGATGGATGCCAAGACTTAGGTCTCAACTCGAAGGAGTTCTCCTCTATCACACAGGCAGAGTAGAATAGAGGACACTGCAATTGCAGAAACAGGAACGACACACCGTTAATAATGGGAAAACTGAAGGCACGAGCACACAAGTGATGAGTTTTAAATATAATTCTACTAGAAAAAGTATATTCGTTAATCACAATTACCAAGAAATGTTTACACTACCATAAGGACATAAACCAATTATTATTTATTTTCAAGCGTTAGCGTAAAACACTTTATTCCCATTAAATAGAGAATCTACTAGATAAATGTGTATTCATTAAATTGTAGTTGACAAAAAATGTTTGCAATGCCAAAAAGGCAAATGAAATTATTAATTAATTGCAACTTATAGCATAAAACACTTTATTTAAATTATCAATTATTTGCAATTTATAGCATAAAACACTTTATTCACGAGTATTGATAAAGCACTTTATTTACGATGATAGAAAAGGGGTAATGTGAAATTAGAATTCGTTAGGAGAAGGGCTAGATTTTTACAGGGTAATGAGCAATCTTCTGAGGGTGAAATTTTACCTGGACACCCGCAATGAAAGATATTTCTTATCATTGTGTATCAGCGGTTATTTCTATGTCCAGGAATTAAATCTGGCAAATGAGATTCCAGTAAGGTACTCTACAAAAGTTCGTTTGTTTGGAAATGGAACTGAGAAAAATTACTTAGAATTTGACCAGTAACGGATCTAAAATGTGACATTAAATGCAAAGTTTCTCGAATTTCCAGGTTGCTTGACCAACGAGATTTACCATACGCTGTCTCTCAACTTGTTTTTGCCAGATGAGTTCCTGTGAAGACGCTCCTGAATATTGCTGCCACGTTAAAGAAGTTTGGAGTAAGCGTGATTGCTGAAATGAGATCTTGCCTCTGTGATGTTTGGCCGCCAATTGAGAGCGACGCCGCGTCGGTCTGGGTCAGCTCAGACTTCGGCAAGCCTGGAAGGTTGACGAAAAGCAGTAATTTATTCCCGATTTATTTCGAGGGTTTACTATAGTGGTGGTCCCTGGCCGGCAATTATGGCAGAGATGCAAGGGAGAGACAGTATTATAGGTGCAACAAGAAGGAGCAAACAAAGGGAACGAAAAAATAATGATGGGCAAAAGGGGCTACTGGTATCAGTATCTGAGGCATCGTTCTTTGCATTTTAAGAAAAGGAATTATATATTCAAATATTGAAAAAGCTACTGAAATGTATCTAGACAAGCTAATGACATATCAGCAAGATTAGGTTTATAACAAAATTTATCAGCGAGAGCAATTTTATAACAAAATTTATCAGCAAGAGCAATTTTATAATAAGAAAATCATGTAAACAACTTATTTACAAGATACGTCATCATTACGTCATTATGCGTCATCACTACACGGGAGAAATCAGAAAAGAGAGGAAAAGGAGAGAGACTGATACATAGTAATAGTGCATGCTTTCTATACTTACAACAATATTAAACTATATTAGCTCTATACTAGAAATTTATATTGACGATAATCATAAATTTGCAAAATGCAAAGAGGGAGGTTTTCTTTTACTAAGAAAAGAAAGACAGAAATAAATTAAAAATATTTCAAAAACTAATTAATAAGGCAGCTATAACTAGCTCTGGTGACTTGGAGCGGAACACTCTGTCACATCTTTGAACATTTTCCAGCTTAACTATGTGCTTTTTACAAGTCTGGATTCCAAAAGGGGGCTGCATTTTCAAGCTTGGCCTCACATAGGTTACATAAATATTTTTGAACATATTTTTAACCATGTGCCTGAAGGCTACCCTTACATTTGCTAAGAAAGAATATGTTGTCCTTACTATGCCATTTATATGCATTTCCGGAGGTAAATCGGCCAGTATGTTTACTCCTAGATCTCTTTAATTCTCTGTCTCTTGAAGTTCTGCTCTTGCTACTGAGTAATCAAGGTTGGTGCTTCTCGCACTTGTACCCATTCTCATTACCTTACATTTAGAAGTATTGAATTTCATTAGCCACTTTTCTGACCACTCATGAAGACTATTTAGTTCTTCCTGAAGTTCTATACCATTCTTCTCTTCTCTTATTTTCTTCACAATCTTTGCATCATCTGCAAGCATATTCATGAATGAATTTACAGGCTCTGGTAGGTCTTTTGCATATACAAGAAACAAAAGTGTCCCTAAAACTGAACCCTGTGGAACACCACTACTCACCGAAGTGAACATTGGATTACTTACTATTGGAAAAGGGTATATGACAGCATTCGCACGACCTTCGGCGCCGATACACTAGAGAGCTCTCCCAGGAAAGCAAAAATATTATTGCAAAATTGAGCGAGAAAGAACAGAGCAG
>JAXCGZ010001017.1:0-2500 GCA_037179515.1 Halocaridina rubra
GTAGATATGTTTATAATTATGGTAGCGTGGTTACAAGGCAATGAACATTTGTACCTGATGGGTACAAGGTAAGAATGGACACGCAGTGAATCCTTTACTTATATTTATTCTAGAGTACAACACATCCGACGCCTCAATGCCCCTGTGCCTCAAATGGCCCCCACCCTATGACTATCACAATCTAGGATCTATTCGTGCCCCTGGTAATTTCTAACTAACTGTCTCTGCCCTGGGTGGCTCTTTAAATACCCCCAGGGCAGGGCGTGGCTTAGCATCCAATTCTCCAATGAAATCAGTCAGATCTAGTCCTAGCTAATCAGCGCCAGGTTCAAAGTGGAATCCCACCTACTTCCGGGGAGGAGTTATTGGGCATCTCTCCTGGGCAGGTTCCTGCGTACGAAACACAAGTGTATGTTTTCTTGTGGTTTAGGAATTGGCTAACTTCCTGTCCTTTCTCGCCCTTCTCGATGCCAGGTCCTAAGTCCCACGGTTCCGGTCATATATATCCTTGGCACTTTCTACAAACATTGTAATAAAATATCCGTGCCCTCGACCAACCGTTTCCGCTCAGGAAGTCATACGACATGTGTATATATGTATATATATGTGCATATGTGTGTATGTGTGTATATGATTTTATATATATCAGTATATGTATGTGTATGTGTATATATGTTCATGTTTGTGTATATATATATATATATATATATATATATATATATATATATATATATATATATATATATATATATATATATATATATATGTGATTACCTAATTGTGATTACTTAATTGTGTTTCCGGGAAAGAGCCCAAAGCTCGTATCTTCCCGTCTCCTGATCGGTTCCATTTTAGACTTAGTAATACTTATCATACCTGTCCTTAAAACTATGGATTGAGATAGCATTAACTACCTCCTCGCTTAGCCAATTCCAATTATCAACTACTCTTACACTGAAAAAGTATTTTCTTACATCCTGCAAAGAAGTTTTCTTACGAAGCTTCAAACTATGACCTCTAGTTCTAGAGCCAGCCATATCAAAATACCGATCCCTATTCACTCTATCTTAACCATGAAGGAATTTAAAGACTGTCACCATATCCCCCCTCACTCTTCTAGCTTCGAGTGATGGTAAGTCTAATTCCCTCAGCCTCTCATCATAACTGAGATTGCGTATTTCTGGCACCAGTTTTGTGGCATGTCTTTGAACTTTTTCAAGCTTAGCTTTGTGCTTTTTCAAGTGCGGATTCCAAAAGGGGGCTGCATATACGAGTTTTGGCCTCACATAGGTTACATAAATATTTCTGAGCATTTCCTTGTCCATGTGCCTGAAGGCTACCCTTACATTTGATAAGAATGCATATGCTGCCCTTACTATGCCATTTATATGTATTTCTGGAGACAAATCTGCCAGTATGTTTACTCCTAGATCTCTCTCATTTTCTGTCTCTTGAAGTTGTACTACAGCCACCGAGTAGTCAAGCTTGGGCCTTCTTGCACTTGTACCTATTCTCATTACCTTACATTTTGAAGTATTGAATTTCATTAGCCACTTTTCTGACCACTCATGCAGATTATTTAGATCCTCCTGAAGTTCTCTACCATTGTTCTCGTTTTTTACTTTCTTCACAATCTTTGCATCATGTGCAAACATATTCATGAATGAATTTACAGACTCTGGTAGGTCATTTACATATACAAGGAACAAAAGTGGCCCTAAAACTGAACCCTGTGGAACTCCACTACTAACTCTTCTCCATTCAGACACTGAGTGTCTTACTCTAACCCTCTGTTCCCTTCCTTCTAAGTAAGTTTTTATCCATTCCAAAACATTTCCACCTATTCTAGCCATTGATTGCAGCTTCCTAATAAGTCTCCCATGTGGAACAGTGTCAAACGCTTTCTGGAAGTCTAGGAATATGCAATCTGCCCAGCCCTCTCTTTCCTGTAAGATTCGGCTTACCTCATCATAAAATTCTAATAAGTTTGTTACTGTTGATCTACCTTCTCTGAAGCCATGTTGCCTCACTGACAAAAAGTTGAAGGATTCCAAGTGAAGAGAGATATGTTTCCTTAGTAGTTTCTCCATAACTTTGCAAACTATGCTGGTCAAGGAAACTGGTCTATAGTTCAGAGCAGTATCCCTCCTTCCTTTTTTGAAGATAGGTATCACATTTGCTTGTTTCCAGCATCTTGGAATCTCCCCTAAATCCAGTGACTTTTTAAATATGATACTTAGTGCCTCTGATATTGAGTTTGCGCATTTTTTAAGCACATGAGGGGATATGTCATCAGGACCTGTAGCTTTATGAACATCTAAATCCATCCTATATGTATTTGTGTGTATATATATATATATATATATATATATATATATATATATATATATATATATATATATATATATATATATATATATATATATATATTGGTAGCGTATGCGACTCTGAGGCGGCAGGTCAAGGGTTCGCGCCTCGACACGGACTTAGGTTTGTAAGG
>JAXCGZ010001017.1:5000-10000 GCA_037179515.1 Halocaridina rubra
TACCTTCATGTATGTCATGTCACCCCCTTTACTGCGTTTCATCACTTTACTCTGTTCCGCAGTACACGATTTACCTCTCACTGCCTATACTGTACCTGATTTAAACTCTTCCACCGTCCTCTATCGCTGCATTCCAAGTTTAACGACCATTGCAATGTCATCAACAGTTACGTTTTGCTTCACCTTTCAACAGGATTTTTCCCTTTCTACAAGCATTTCATCTCTTGTGCCAGATGATCTCCTATTTACCTCGCTCATTAAACAACCAAGGCTGATATCACTCCCTTGGCCTATGCAAATCTTTATATTACGTACTAAATTTCTTGGACAACGTTTTTGAAAATATGCATTTCTATATAATTCCTTCTCAAAGGTATTAATACATAGACACTTAAATAGTACTTCAGCAATGGATATAAATAAATTCTAGTTAAATAATTCTTTTTGGAAATGAAAAACTAATATTTAGTAGCTGCCTTGGCAAAAGGTAAATAGGATCGTAATGTATTCCGATCTCCGTTACAGAGGTCCTATTCCAGAGTGATGTCAATAACAAACAAACAAACAAAAACAAACAAAAACATTTATTTCCATTTTGTACAATGGTTATTCAACATTAATAGTAACTTATAAGTAGACATGTAATTAAACTAACAAATAAGAGGGTTAGACATATAGTTAAATTAAATGTAGCTTTCATAGAAAATAATAATGCTGTAATAAGAATGTTACAATAATGTTAATAATAAAGTAGTAAGTATGCCACTAGATACAGGATCGTTATTATCGGCATCATTTCCATATTTGTTTCCTTACAATGAGAATAATTCGTTCTTAATGAGCAGCAACTATTTGTCCAAAAGAAAACTATATAGTTTGCCTTTGAAAGCTGTGAAAGAGGATGCATTTTTAAGATGCTCTGGAATATTATTCCAGAGTGTTGGCCCTTTGATAGTGATCATCTTTGAACCTGCTTCTGTGTTTGTTCTGTGAATAAAGAGCTCACTGCTCTGTCTTGTGTTGGTTCCCCTTATATCCCTGACTGTTTTTAAATCAAATAGCCAGCTAGGATAATGATGGTCCAAAATTTTGAATACAAAAACATAAATAGCATAAGCGACCTTATTTTCTGCCCGCAGCCACCCAAGTTTATTGAGAGCTGGTGTGATGTGGTCATATTTTCTTATTCCTCCCAGGGCAACTCGAGCTGCAAAATTAATAAGCTTCTGTATTCTGTTTATCTGAGTCTTAGTGGTAGCTCCCCAAACAGTTGTGCAGTAATTAATGTGACTTAGGGCTAGAGATTCAACAACAGTTATTCGAGTGGTAGTCTCAAAATTGTCTTTTATACGTGATAAGTACATTAATGTTCCTGTAACCTTTTTGCATACTTTATCTATGTGGGAATCAAACAACATGTGGTTATCAAAGTGAATTCCTAGGTTTTTGACTGTTTTGCTAGGTGTGATAATATTGTCGCAAAAATTAATTGTTGTGTTTTCTGGAATTTGTGCTATGTGGAACCTTGAACCAATAAATATGCACTGTGTTTTACTTTCGTTAATTAACAGCCCAATTTCTTGGAAATAGGTTTTAATTTTTGACAGAGTGTTTTCTGCTCTTAAAGTTAGCTCTGGGAGATTATTAATATCACCACTAAGGAGTAGTTGAGTGTCATCTGCATATTGTACGACTAGACAGTCAGAAATGAAAGAAGATAGATCATTTACGTAAATAGAGAAGAGGATAGGACCAAGTACTGATCCCTGTGGAACACCAAATGATACATTTTTTGGCACAGAGATAATGTTGTTAAGATGTATGGACTGTTTACGATTAGATAGATACTCGCTAAACCAGCTTGGATCAATATTTAAGTTAATACATTTGCTTAAAAGAATTTAATGGTTTACACTGTCGAAGGCTTTTGATAAGTCTAATAATACGAGAAGAGATATTTTTTTTCATATCTATGTTATTATATATACTATTCGTAACTTTAAGCAGTGCAGTTTCCGTCGAAAGTTTCGGTCTGAAACCATGCTGGTTAATACTTATTATTCTATTTGATTCTAAATATGACATAAGTTGGCATGCAACAATTTTTTCTAATATTTTAGAGAAAATGGGTAGGAGGGAAATGGGACGATAGTTTGTCACATCTTCTCTGTCCCCCTTTTTATGCAGAGGTATTACATGTGATATTTTCCAAGAGTCAGGAAACTTTTTAGTAACAATGGAAGTGTTC
Organism: Halocaridina rubra; assembly: GCA_037179515.1. Classification (NCBI taxonomy): domain Eukaryota; kingdom Metazoa; phylum Arthropoda; class Malacostraca; order Decapoda; family Atyidae; genus Halocaridina; species Halocaridina rubra. Next base: position 7,249 of record JAXCGZ010001017.1, read on the forward strand.
ATAATAGTTAGAATATAGGATGCAATCACGGGTAGAGCATCTTTGATGAACTGAAATGGTATACCATCTGAACCATAAGAGCCAGAGTTTCTTAGGCTCTTTATGGTAAGAATTAGGGTAGCACAATCGATAGGAATAATCTTGAAGTACTCTCTTGTGTTTTCATTGGAAGAATTGTCATTTAAGCAATTACTCATATTCACTGAGTTGATGTTTTCTTGAGTTTTTTCATATGTATTTTTGCCAACGTTAGCAAAATAGTTATTAAAGTTTTCTGCTTTGTCTTTCAACTCCGTAATATTTTCATAACTTTCTGAGGTACTCTTTTCATTTGGTATCATGCTTCTTATCACTTTCCATGTTGCTGCTGTATCATGTCTAGAGTCATTAAATTGTTTTTTGTAAAAGTCTTTTTTACTTACACTGATGAGAGATCTGACACGTTTCTTTTCTGTTTTATAACGTTCTCGGAGAGTCATATCATATCTATTCATTTTTAGCTCTTTTTGTATTTGATTTCTGATTTGCATTGCCTCTTTGATGTCATTAGTTAGCCAGGGGGCTGAGGGGCGGGTTATTTTTCTTGTTACAATGGGTGCACAACTATCTAAGCATTCAAGGAAAACTTTTGTTAGAATCTCAACCTGCAAATCGACATTATCTGTGTATTTAATTCTGTTAAGTGCATTTGTGTTGTTGATTAATGTTTCACAAAAGATATCAGGGGAGTAATTTTTTAGACACCGGAATGTCTTGAGGAGAGGCTTCCTTTTCGGCTTGTTTATGTTTAGCATAGCAATGTTCAGCTCGTGGTCTGCAATTGGGCAGGGAACTACGTCCCAACAGAGTATACTTTCCACTTTATTTGTTATTATCAGATCTATAAGAGTCCTAGAATTGGGGGTTATGCGGGTCGGTTTTGTCACTATTTGTGTTAACTTCACAGTGTTGATCACCCTTTTCATTTTGTTATCTGCTGAGAGCAAGTCATCATTAAAATCACCAAGTATGTATATGGGTTTATGACGCACACAGATATTTCTGAATGTTTCTAGTAGATGATTGAATGAACTGGTAGGTGCTTTAGGGTGACGGTAAACACACCCTACAATGAAAGATGGAAGTTTCTGATACTGCACAGTGATCCATAAATCTTCGAGCTCCTCAGTTTTTTCTAAACCTGTGGCTATTTCTGATGCACTAAGATAATTTCGGGCTATAAATTTTGTTTCTCATCCTTTATTCTACGACTAACAATGGCCATCTGCTCGGTAGTGGCCCATCAAATATTGACAAATATCCACTTCTGTAAAAAACTACTTTACAAATATTGAACCCGTTGAAGCTAAACTATAAATGTGTAACGCATATTGTTCTCGGAATGTATACACAATTATTAAGGTTATACATTTGCAATGCCTGTTGTTGCATTTACAAGTAATACCGACTTACAAAAGCTTGAAAGTGAATGAGAATATAAATACAAATATTTATTTCCTATTCTGACATAGAGTAACATGTGATTTAATACGACAAAAAGTTCCTTCATATTAGTGCCAGTTTATTTTAGAGAAGATTCCTGATGTATCATTATTTAGTTTGTTTCCACAATTTCATAGCATGTGAATATCTATAGAAAATAGCCTAGATCATAATATGGTCGTATTAATATAAAAATTGCTATAGCATTAACAACATACTACGTGGCACCATAAAATGGAGTAAGTACACTAAGGCCCGATTTCTTAAACAGTGTAAACCTAGGATACTATACTGTTAGTTAGCTAGATACACACAAGGGGATTTCATAAATGCATCTCAGGCGGTTCGTCAGTAGTTGTGTTTAGCATCATCAACAGATATATATTTGGGTGTAGATATATATGTAGTCGCCATTAGAAATAATGTTTGTTAGTTTATTGAAGACTTAGGCCCGATTTCTTAATCAGTGAAAACCTAGGATACCATATTGTTAGATAGCTAGACATACACAAATGGATCTCATAGAAGCATCTGACGCGGTTCTGTGTATGACTAGGATCCCCCCATTGGGGATAAACTAACAAGCATTATTTCAACACCCAAATATATATCTGCTGATGATGCTAAACACAACTACTAACGAATATCAATAACTAAGCGGGGCAAGTCTTGCAATATATATATATATATATATATATATATATATATATATATATATATATATATATATATATATATATATATATATATATATATATATATATATATATATATATATATATATATATATATATATATATATATATATATATATATATATATATATATATATATATATATATATATATATATATATATATATATATATATATATATATATATATATTATATATATATATATATATATATATATATATATATATATATATATATATTATCAAATAAGCACATTACATATGTGAAAACATGAATCATTTTTTTTTTTTTTTTTTTTTACCCCGACCGGGACTCGAACCTAGGACTTATAAAAAAAAAAAAAAAAAATGATTCATATATATATATATATATATATATATATATATATATATATATATATATATATATATATATATATATATATATGTGTGTGTGTGTGTGTGTGTGTGTGTGTGTGTGTGTGTGTGTAGTCGCCATGGCTCAAGCGGTAGCGTCCGCGACTCTGAGGCGTCAGGTCGAGGGTTTGTGCCCCGTCACGGTTTGAGGTTAGCAAGGGCATGCACTCAGGGTAAGG
>JAXCGZ010001017.1:15000-22500 GCA_037179515.1 Halocaridina rubra
ATATCTAAAAGAGGCTAAGATGTATTAAAATCACATGCAAGAAGAACTTGGTGGCCACCCTGTTTTCAATGCCATGTATGTTGTGGCTATTTTTAGCAAGCCTCAACTAATGCCAAGGACGATGTTAATATTATTGTGTGATAAGTGTGTCACTGGAAGTATTTGTAAAAGAATGGACGAAAACGTCAGTGGTCTTGGCCCTGATTTTAACTACTATCAAAGTGACAGTTACAGCTCTTTGTAAATAGGTACAACTTGCTACAAGTTCTACCTAAGAAAAGCACAGGACACATCATGAGATATGAATAAGACATCAAATTCCCAAAAGTCATCGAAAATTAGAAAAATAACTTCTTCAGAGAGTGTGATGTAAAAAGTATCAAAATCTTTGAGCTAACTGTCATGCATCTATCATGCAAGGCAATAATGCCTAGGATGAAAATATGAAAAAACACTCCATCCCTTTGGAGTACATGATCATTGAAGAGTCTACCAGCTATGTATCTGCTCAAAGACTTCATTTGGTTATTATGTTATGATATACCTTTGGGGAAATATTAATGCACATTCCACATGATGAAGGCCAGGATATTGCAGCTATGGCCTTGCGGAATTGTCCTAGGACGCAGCAATTATATCTTCATTTAAGTAATTACCAGCCATATTTTCTAGTTACAAATAGTTAACATTTCCATTGAGGCAGAAAATGAGATTACGAGAAAACGTTTCTGGACAATAGGTCTAAAGTTTTTTTTCAATTTTTGAAATTTGATGATCGACTGACCTTTGCTAAAATCGCTCATCGTATGTAACAGTTTACTAAATTAAAGATTGCAATCATGTCTTGAATGAACACCAACTCGGAAGCAGATAAATTCGCTCATGTAATTATAAAGATATATACAAAAAATTATTGGTCCTAAGACCAGTGTTCCATTCAAACTACTAAATGTCATGATAAATACATATAATGACCAAAATAGACTTTGTATCTCATGACCAGAATACTAAGTCTTTCCTTTGTGAAGGTCTACAATGCTTCTACAAAGTGGTATGAGTCTCCCTGATGAAATTGAAACTTAGAATATTTAATTTTGGGTGTGTATTTCTCAATAGAAAAATATTAAAAAATGAATATAAATTACTAATTAAAAAAGTAAAAAAAAAAAAAAATCTAAACGAATGTTGACACTTTAGCAGTCGCTAATAGCTTCAATGATAAAGCTGCAAAAATGACTACTAACAACCCCTTTTAGCAAATATGAGGTTATTTATTATTAATTTTCTCCAAAGAAAAATTAAACAAGTGCACTCGAAAATGCAAGAGGTAGTATTGGCAGTAGTAACAGCTTATTAATGTGCACACACACTGATGCACCCACACACACACACATGCATGCGCGTGTATTCCCATACATGCAAGCACACACACACACACACACATATATATATATATATATATATATATATATATATATATATATATATATATATATATATATATATATATATATTTATATATATATATATATATATATATATATATATATATATATATATATATATATATATATATATATATATATATATATATATATATGTCCCTCTCTGAGGTGATACAAATGAGACAGAGGAAGAGACATATACTATTTCTGTTATTGAGTAGCACACTTTTGAGGCTTCTGAATGAGCTATCTGTAAAGAGGAGCCACTCATTCAAACAAACAAACAAACAAACATTTATTTCCATTTTGTACAATGGTTATTCAACATTAATAGTAACTTATAAGTAGACATGTAATTAAACTAATAAATAAGAGGGTTAGACATATAGTTAAATTAAATGTAGCTTTCATAGAAAATAATAATGCTGTAATAAAAATGTTAACAATAATGTTAATAATAAAGTAGTAAGTATGCCACTAGATACAGGATCGTTATTATTGGCATCATTTCCATATTTGTTTCCTTACAATGAGAATAATTAGTTCTTAATGAGCAGCAACTATTTGTCCAAAAGAAAACTATATAGTTTGCCTTTCAAAGCTGTAAAGGAGGATGCATTTTTAAGATGCTCTGGAATATTATTCCAGAGTGTTGGCCCTTTGATAGTGATCATCTTTGAACCTGCTTCTGTGTTTGTTCTGTGAATAAATAGCTCACTGCTCTGTCTTGTGTTGGTTCCCCTTATATCCCTGACTGTTTTTAAATCAAATAGCCAGCTAGGATAATGATGGTCCAAAATTTTGAATACAAAAACATAAATAGCATAAGCAACCTTATTTTCTGCCCGCAGCCACCCAAGTTTATTGAGAGCTGGTGTGATGTGGTCATATTTTCTTATTCCTCCCAGGGCAACTCGAGCTGCAAAATTAATAAGCTTCTGTATTCTGTTTATCTGAGTCTTAGTGGTAGCTCCGCAAACAGTTGTGCAGTAATTAATGTGACTTAGGGCTAGAGATTCAACAACAGTTATTCGAGTGGTAGTCTCAAAATTGTCTTTTATACGTGATAAGTACATTAATGTTCCTGTAACCTTTTTGCATACTTTATCTATGTGGGAATCAAACAACATGTGGTTATCAAAGTGAATTCCTAGGTTTTTGACTGTTTTGCTAGGTGTGATAATATTGTCGCAAAAATTAATTGTTGTGTTTTCTGGAATTTGTGCTATGTGGAATCTTGAACCAATAAATATGCACTGTGGTTTACTTTCGTTAATTAACAGCCCAATTTCTTGGAAATAGGTTTTAATTTTTGACAGAGTGTTTTCTGCTCTTAAAGTTAGCAGAGATTATTAATATCACCACTAAGGAGTAGTTGAGTGTCATCTGCATATTGTACGACTAGACAGTCAGAAATGAAAGAAGATAGATCATTTACGTAAATGGAGAAGAGGATAGGACCAAGTACTGATCCCTGTGGAACACCAAATGATATATTTTTTGGCACAGAGATAATGTTGTTAAGACGTATGGAATGTTTATGATTAGATAGATACTCGCTAAACCAGCTTGGATCAATATTTAAGTTAATACATTTACTTAAAAGAATTTCATGGTTTACACTTTCTCTCGTGAGGTGGCTACAGGGATCTCAAGACAGTTTGACACTGAGGTGATGAATTAATGGAAGGTTTGGATGCATGACAAAAGATGCTTTTTTGCCATTTTAGCATTTGAAAGAGTCTACCCTATGCAGAAGTCACAATTGGTTTAGTCGTCGGATGGATTCACTACCGATTCTGGGAATAGCGAATTTCATGGTTCTCTCTTCACCTTTACAGCATCCTGCAAATGAGCAATAACTAATGTGTAAGAGTTTCATGCAGTTGGATATTAAGAGAAATAGTTAAAAGATATTCAGGCTGTAAAAGATCCAAGATTACTATTGAGGCAATAAATGTAGTCAGTCTCATCTTCTAGATATTTCCAGTTCTCACATATAAAATGATGTATCCTGAGTTTGTCTTGATCTCCGATAGACATGCCAAAACATCCCTTGTAGGGCTCATTCATTTTGGAAAATGCTGTCACAGAGTAGTTTTCACTCTTTTTGTCTTTTATAATCTGGCCACATTTATAGTAAAAAGTGTGGAAATTGCTTACAACATCTTGATTTCACCTTTGATAAAATCAGATAGGTCTTTGTACTCACTTGGGCAGCTATTGTAGAACTAAAGTGAGCGGTAAGTGGCGAGGTATATGTGTTTTATAATATTCTGGAAAATTCTTGAATATTCTTAGTATATTCTACATCTAGATTTTTTTTTACCTTTTGTAAGGTCAAGAAAACTCTGTACTAGCTGCTTAGCACTGACTCTACCTAGGATGTCATGAAAAAGGTGCAAATTTTAAAATGTTAATAACTAAGATCTCAAAAACCAGGTTCGAAGAGGAAAAGAGGCCTTTTACTTCAACTTTACGTATAAGAAGGGAAAATATGAAACTTTTTTTTTCTCAGTTTCAAGAAAATATATATATATATATATATATATATATATATATATATATATATATATATATATATATATATATATATATATATATATATATATATATATATATATATATATAATTCACAGAGTTATGTATATCTCAGCGAAAAGGGAAAATGAAATGATAAATGGGAACCCTGAAAGAGGGAAAGATGAAAATACGTTAAGAAAGCAATGGCCAAGCTTTTGTGTAAAGATTAGAAAAGATGGGTAAGTTGAAATAAACAAAAGCTGAGACAGATGGATAGAGCTGTAATGTTACCGCATACACATGGAGATAGCACGTGTTAGGATGAAGAAATTGTTTTATATAAAATATTAGTTACAAATCTCTTTCCTTCAGAGACAAAATATGTTAAAAAAATGAATACTAGTTTCTGTTGTCGGCTTTTTAATAAAAAAAATATGTTTTACTTATAATGCACGAAATTTCGGAAGGTAATCATTATAGGTCAATTATATTTTTGTTAGCAGCAGAAATATTAGCATTAAAGATAAACAACGTAAATTATCATAAATATCAAGACGGGCAATATCTACAGCTAGCGATTGTTCTTGCTGAATTAATATGCATCATATGATAAAATGCCACTTCTATCGGTTTTTTATGCTAATATTGATTTATGACTGCATGCGTTTTGCATGTGACAAGCTGAAAGGATTGAAATGGATTTTTAGTTATTATGAGCAAGCCAAGCTTTTGAAATACCTTATATATATATATATATATATATATATATATATATATATATATATATATATATATATATATATATATATATATATATACTTTTGCTTAATTTGTTATGCTGAAATATGAGATGGCCGGTAACATGCCGATATACTGAATGATTATACGGAAAAACTACCGAAGTACATGTATCGAGATCTCTATATGAGGGAAACCATCAATTCGTTTTAAGTTCATTACTCTGAATCATTCTCCTGCAGTTTTGCCGACTAGCGTAGTTATAACTGGTCCTACTTCTGCAAGGGAAGGTCAGCAAATTAGAGTACGATGTAGTTCACGAGGATCTCGACCTTCAGCTCAGCTAAGCTGGTCTCTACGAGGCGAAATCATACCAGCAGAAAAGGAGGTAATGTACATTTCATGTTTTTAATAACTTAGTTATTATGTAGTATATTCCTTCAAATAGATTGGTAATAATTTACTTCTCGTAACCAATACTATCTTGTAAAGAAGAATTAAAATAGAAGTGAAATATACAAATTATTGTCTTATACATTATTATAAAAAACAAATTGTAACATGACTTAAATACGTAAATCATTGAGGAATCTACAGCATCTGTCATTTAGTTTTCTGTAGTAGAATACATACTAGTCCACTAGTCCATACGGTTTAAACTGTCATGAAAATATTGAAATATACGTTAAAGGACTGAAACTAACCTTATTGTTTATTCCAATGATTTCTCACTAAAGAACACAGTTTATGGTCGCGTAACGAGTTCGACCCTAACAATTAACATGACACGAGAAGATAATGGGTCTCAGGTCACCTGCAAGGCTACTAATCCAGCCACACCCGGAAATTCAATTACTAATTCAACTGTACTTACGGTCCATTGTACGTACACCCTAAAATTTTATTCAGTGAACCTAAGTAGTAATTTCATCTGCATGTAGACCTTATTTCCTTTTACTGACTAAATCTCAATTCCCTTTCATTTCTGGCTTTGATCATTATCATATGATAATACGGATTGTCATTCGCAGTCCATATCTAAGTATATGACTGAATAGCTATATATATATATATATATATATATATATATATATATATATATATATATATATATATATATATATATATATATATATATATATATATATATATATATATATATATATATATATATATATATATATATATATATATATATATATAATATAGGGTGCTTTATTCCATTCCCTTTATTCTCTAATTTCCAGATTTTTTTCTGACCGTTTTATGTCGATGGTTGGTGACGGTGCAACATCTAGATCGTTCCCTGTAAACCAATGGTGTTCCCCAGGAATCTGTTTTTTCACCTACTCTTTTCCTTCTCTTCATAAACGATTTTCTTTAGTCCCAGTCCTCCTTTCTTGTCACCGCCTTTGCCAATGATTCTACCATTCTTTTTTCCTCGACTCTCTCTTCACAACTTTTATCTAAAACTTACAATCAAGCTCGTATCATTCTTTCTTCAACTGTCATCTTTGATTTGCAGAGGGAATCTGAGTTGAGCTCCCAAAAGTTAGTTAAAGTTAAACCTCCAAGACACAGATTCTGGCTATATCTTTATCTTCTTTTTCTCCTAATAGCCCTATTGTCTTCGAAATGAAAAAAAAAAATACCCTGATTACTCTATCAACATATTAGGAATCCAGGTAGCCTCTAAACTGTCGTGAAGAATTCACTTAAACAGTATTTCAACGTCTGAGTCTAAGAAATAGGAAGTTCTTCTTCGATTTTGTCTTTATTAATTTTCTTTTCAATTATTTAAAATCTATAATGGTCTTATCCGTCCTGCTTAGAATACTCTTCGCTCATCTTGGGTGTTTTTCATATACTTATATTCTTGAAAACGTTGACTCAAAGTCAATCAGACTTTGTAATGTCCCCTCTGTTACTTCTAATCTGGATTCTTTATCTCTTCGCTATTAACGTATCATCCTTTTCTTTTTCTATCATTACTACTTCCATCACTGCTCTGATGAGTTGACGAGTTTCATCCCAATCCCATTGCTAAGTTAGTGTAGCACTCTCCATGCAACCTTATCTTAGAATTGCAACTGGCATAATTGGTCAGTACAGCGAAAGTCTTCCCATTCACTGGCAGCCTCTGGAGCTTTCTTCCTCCTTCTGTTCTTCCCTATTCTTATGATCGATCTTTCTTCAAAAGCAAATATCTCATCATCTTAGGGCCTAATCCTGACATATCTCTACGTCTTAATTAATTCGGCATTTCTTTCGGCATTTCCTTTTCCTTTAGTGCATCATTCTCTTGTTTCTGCATTGCGCTTAAATTTTTTCAAATTTTTCGTCTCAATCTGTTCTTGGTGTACAGGCCTCTTGAGGACAATTTCCTTGCTTGACCCGGTGCTACACTCAAAAGGGAAAAAAATAGATTTAACACGGGAGATGATCACATGTTGAGATCGAATGCGCAGTGATAATAAATGCATTGTGTCCCTGGGAGTAATATTTTTTTTATGGCCAAATAAGTAGATGGTTTGGCCATGGGTAATCCCTTGCCCGCCTCATTGGCAAAAAGTTTATTATTTATGTTATTATTAAATTATTATAATTACTATTATTATCAATATTATCATTATCCTTATTTATTTTGATTATTTTCTGACATTATAATAAGAGCTAGTTGCATATTTATATAAGGCTCAAAATATGTTTGCTCTTTAATTCTTGAAACTACTTGAAGATCCCCCCACGGTGAGAGCTTCCTTGGGTCGTTCCTTACAGCCGTCACTTCTGAAGG
>JAXCGZ010001017.1:27500-30636 GCA_037179515.1 Halocaridina rubra
TATATATATATATATATATATATATATATATATATATATATATATATATATATATATATATATATATATATATATATATATATATATATATATATATATATATATATATATATTATATATATATTATATATATATATATATATATATATATATATATATATATATATATATATATATATATATATATATATATATATATATATATAGTAATTCTACTGACAACTAGAGCATGCAGAGTCTATTTCCATGTTGGAAATCTTTAATAAAAACATATTCTTATAATTAAACAAAAATAACCTTAATCAGTATGATTTCAGTGTGTAACTAATAATAAACATTAATTAAGATCAAAAGTCAGTATAGAGCATAACGTTATTTCATCTACTTCTCTCCTTTCTTCAAAAGACAAAATTTGGTTAGTTACAGTAAAAATATAAATCATGTAGAACATTAGCAAACAAATTAGGTAGAGTATTAGCATATATAAACATTTAAAATGCGCTTGACCATAACATCAATGGTAATTTCAATAAGAAACCTTATCTTATAATTTCTACTCCTATCGTTTCTAGGGGCATTGATTTGTCTTAAAATTAGGCCTTAAAAACTACTCCTGAAACAAAACATTTGTTACTGTGAGTAAAGTCAAAACATTCACTATTTCAGTATTGCGATTACTATTCAGAGACCAATTGACATGAGAACTTAATGGACACAAAGATTAAATCATAATTAAAACAATAATAATGCTAAAGCAAAACAATAATAATATCTAAGCAAAACACTGATATTATTTAGGCAGAAAACAACTTATTTTGATTTGTTCAAGTTGTACTGTTTATCAATGGCACTTATTCTAAAAACTTATATCTAAGGGAGACTCTGAGTTTTCGCTTAAAATTATCTTAAAGCTAGTAAAACAAAATAAAAAAAATATATAATTTGTCTTTTAGCACAGTGGTCAAAGACGGTGGGGATATTTTCTTTCCCATTTTTATTTATTTTTTGTTCTAATACGGGGGTAATTTTAATTAACTAATAAGGGATTTCCCATACCCTTTCTTTCTCTCTTCACTAAAGTTTGGACATGTATAGGGATTTTTTTTCTTTCTCTTCACTACAGTTAGGACATGTATGGGGATTACCTTTTTTTCTGGGATTTCACCAATTCGTTTACATGGCTTTTTAAAGTGTTATTAAGATGTTAGAGACTTTTGTTTCCCTCCCTTGCTCATGAAATTCTTGCTAGGCGTTATTTTACGGTTTCCTAGTTTACCTCGCCTTTTCACTCCCCCGCCGTCTTCACTGCAGGCCCAGGTTCGTACACTACCACATATTATCTTCTTTCTAAGATAGGCAAGACAAAGAGGAAGCGATCGATGCATCTTCCGAACCCCTCCATCCTGGCTTTTTCGTCCTACCTTCGGGCCGATCTCGACTAAGACCACCCTTGTAGGAGACCTGCAACGTCACAGCGATTCTCTTCAGTACTGCATACACACGTACCTTCGAAGCAGACTTCGGGATGAAAATTTGAACCTATGTCACTACTACAGTTGTAAGAAAGGTTCCCTATGACTTCGGGGTACCAACAATGGCCATACGTTGGTAATCTGAGGCTATACTTTGCCTCCCCTGCAACTGCAAGTGATTGCAATCTCTATTCAATGGGCAACAGGGACTTGTTTGAGAGAGAACAAAATCTAAAGACTTTTAGAACTTGCAGGTCGGGGCTGCCTAGAAATAGGGTGGTAATGGAAGGTATGTGTCTACACAACTAAATTATTATTCCAAGATACTTAGGACTTAGCTGAGAAACTGATGCATAACATTACTATAGATATAAAAAAAAATCATTAAATACTGAGAAAAGCCACTAAAGAAATACTCTTATTAGCAGTGGATACAATAATATCAACATGAATTCAGATAAAAAATACAAATCATCAGGTTACTGCTGATTGCATTTCAAAAATAATAATTAGCAACAGGCCATTGAGAGATAGCAACAATATCAGTCAACCTAGTAATATTACTAATAATCATGATCATAATAAGAATAATAAAAAAAAATAATAAAAATACTAAATCAGCAATAGCCATATATATACAATGGAGACTGGCTTTCAGAAGTAAGAACAGAGTTCTATACTTAAATTTTATAGTAATGCTCATTCTAACACAGTCTCTTTTACTATTCAAATTACTGCTGTCATAATATAAGAACATAAGAATAGAGGACACTGCAACATGCCTACTGGCACACACGAGGCAGCTCCATTTTTGAATTGTATTTTCAGCATGTCTAACCTATTCTATTCTACTCTACTTATTTATTCTATTTTTCTTTTTATGATTTTTCTAATAAGCACTAACCTATTCATACCCACCCTACCTCTGTCATATGTCTATCTAATCTACATTTGAAGGTGTCTAAGGTATTGGCATTTACTATCCTACTAGGAAGCTTGTTCCATGCATCAGCTACTCTATTACCAAACCAATTTTTACCAATTTCCCTTCTGAACCTAAATTTATCAAGCTTAAATCCATTATTACGAGTTCTGGTTTGATAATGAATTTTTAAAACTTTATTAATATCTCCCTTGTTAATCCCTTTAAACCATTTATACACTTCAATCATATCCCCCCTAACTCTTCGCCTCTCTAGAGAATGTAGATTAAGTTTTTTTAATCTGTCCTCATATGGTAGATTTCTGATAGTGTGTATCATCTTGGTCATTCTTCGCTGCACTCTCTCCAAGGATTCAATTTCCATTCTATAATAGGGTGACCAGAATTGCACAGCATAATCTAAATGGGGCCTAACTAATGCAAGATAGAGCTGCAAAATAACTCTCTTGGCTTAAGACTACTACTCACAAGAACTCCCAAATCCCTTTCACACTGAGAACTCATGATTTCATGGTTATTTAGCTTATAACTAGTATTGTCTTTTATAGTACCCATTTTAACTACTTTACATTTTTCAACATTAAATTCCATTTGCCATTTGTCCGACCATTCAGATAATCTATTAAGATCGTCCTGTAAAGCATGAATGTCTTCTTTTCCATTTATAGTTCTACCTATTTTAGTGTCGTCTGCGAATTTACTTAGGTTACTACTGATATCC
>JAXCGZ010001018.1:0-15000 GCA_037179515.1 Halocaridina rubra
AAAGTTGTAGTTTTGGAATTTGGATATAGCCTATAAATTCTTCACCAATTTTTGTATGTAATGAAAGAAATGGGAATGTATTGAATTCATTTCTTCTTATTTGTAAAAATATCTTAAAAATTTTAAATAATTTGCGCGTGTTTTTTAATTCTATGCCAATATCAAAATAAAATATTCCTGGATATTCGTTATGCATCTCTTATTATCCCTTCACATCTGATAAGTCACAACACTCCTTATCTCTGTTTCTTTTTGTTTTCTTCGTGACAGGCCTGATGAGGACAGTTTGCATATCTTTTTTTCTTGGCCCATCCTGGTGTCACACTTATAAAAAGAACTGTAAAATATTTATGCAATACATATATATATATATATATATATATATATATATATATATATATATATATATATATATATATATATATATACACATATATATACATATATATACATATATATACATATATATACATATATATATATATATATATATACATATATATATATATATATATATATATATATATATATATATATATATATATATATATATATATATATACATATATATACATATATATACATATATATACATATATATACATATATATACATATATATACATATATATACATATATATACATATATATACATATATATACATATATATACATATATATATATATATATATATATATATATATATATATATATATATATATATATATATATATATATACATATATATACATATATATACATATATATATATATATATATATATATATATATATATATATATATATATATATATATATATATACATATATATACATATATATACATATATATACATATATATACATATATATACATATATATACATATATATACATATATATACATATATATACATATATATATATATATATATATATATATATATATATATATATATATATATATATACATACACACACACACACACCCATATATATATATATATATATATATATATATATATATATGTGTGTGTGTGTGTGTGTGTGTGTGTGTGTGTGTGTGTGTGTGTGTGTGTGTAGAGTTATTAATAACCCTGATTTAAATATCTCTCAATGTGTATTTCTCCCTCTTTAAACAATTAGAAATCTCAACTTACTCTTAATTACAAGGTTTAATTAACCTTAGTCACTTCTCTCTTTGAATCTTTTCTAATGTCTATTGACCTCTTTAATGAAGACTTCCATTTGTGTCCTCTCCCAGTTAGTCCTTTAGTTTTTTTTATGATGACGATAATGATAGTGATAATGATAATGATTATGATGATGTTGATGATAATGTTGATGATGCTGATGATGATTATGATGATGATGTTGATGATGTTGATGATAATGATGTTGATGATAATGTTGATGATGCTGATGATGATTATGATGATGATGTTGATGATGTTGATGATAATGATGTTGATGATGATGATGATTATGATTTTTCATGAGTTTGACACCAGGACGGGCAAAGAAAATTATCCTTATCGGTTCTGGGCAGAAAAAATAATTTAGCAAAGAAAAAACAACAGATGAAGGCATAGAAAAGAATCCCTAACTGTAAGAAGACTTAACAGCGAAGTGTCCAGGACAGTCCTAATTGAGACTGAAAGACTTTCAGCCGTAGTATCGCAACTGGAGTCTGGTGCCATAGGCAAACTGCTACATGGTTGTTAAACTGTTTGGCTAGTAATCAAGCCATATATCCCGTTATAAGAAGGGTGGCTGAGTCATAGCAAATTATCTCGACTCTGCAACAAGGAAATACATAGGAATGGATTTCCAGTCCCCTCGCTGTGCCCCATTTAGCCGACTATTACGACATGCAGGGAAACACGGAAGAAGTATTTTCTTACTCCCCTACCTCGGAACTAATCATCGTTACACATCTATTATCTTCCCTTCACATCTGACAAGTCACAACACTCTCTATCTCTGTTTCTTTTTATCTTATGCTTTCTTCATGCCCAGGCCCGATGAGGGCAATTTTATTTTATTGTATTATTGGTCCCATTGTGGTGTCACACCCATAAAAAAAAAAGTAGCAGCATATATTAGTTAAATCATTACCATGAAGTAGAATTACATTCACTTTCGTTGGAATAAATTGAATAGCGGTATATTTAACTAAATGGAATTAGACACATTATCATATTCTGTAAAAAAAAAATCTAATTTAGATTTATTTAATCACCTGATGTAAATTCCAACAACCCTACTGAAGTATTAGTAAAACTCAGTATTGAGTTACATAATCTTTTAACCACATACTTGTATTGTTTATGGTTTGGAGACAGGGAACCACGCCCAATCACCTTTCCTATTTAGAGATTTGTTTAAGTTCATTTTTACGTGTACACATTCAAAAATCATATATATATATATATATATATATATATATATATATATATATATATATATATATATATATATATATATATATATATATATATATATATCTTGTATGATGTGAATATATACTTTTGCATTTTAAATACTGAATACAGCATGAGAAAGGTATGACTAGTAAGCAGTATCCTTGCTATCTGTTGCTTTGACAAAGGCATAGATACCCGTATCTCAAGAAAAAAAATAACAGGAAAGATAATTATAATCATTTTCAACTCTGTACCTGTTTTCCCACATATACAAAGCTTATAGACTAATATTTTCATATAGTTTGAATTTATTCTTCCGGTTTTGCAATATAAACGATTTGAAACTTGGGTTATATAGGCCAACACTTGCGAAGGAATATTACACTGACGAGGCGTGGCTTGAGCAGATGACAAGCCGAGCTAATGAACTTTAGGTACCATGATTTGAAGATAATGACCACAATGCTTCTAAGCAGAGATATATAATTTCTTTTCTTGCGAACTTGTTTCCTCAAATCGTTCCACATTCTGAATAGTCATCTAGTAATTTGTTTCACCATTAAACTTTTAAACTGGTAATTATTAAAGCAAATTATAAAACCAGATTATTATTGGCACAAAAACTGAATAGTCCCTAACAGAATTAAGTTTGATGATGCAGTTCTTTTGTGAACTGGTATTTAATGGTAGCTCTTATAGTTATGTACTATTTGTATGTCATTTAATGCATGCACGTTGGATTAAATGCATTCCCTCCTGCAGGGAATTTCTCCAGAAATCCTTCCCTCAAATCTGATGTTCCTCCCCTCGAAATCTAGTGTGCTCCGGTTTAGAATCAGTGGTATAAACTTCATAGATTTATTGAGTACGTCTTTGGGATCAGTGAAGACATTTTTATAATCTAAGTGCGTCGTCACCTTGCTCTATGTGTAGAGTTTTTTCTTGATTTCCAAGTTCTCAAGACTTCTACATGCTAAAACGATTTTTATTTTACACAGTTAGCAGCTGAATGTGAGAGTGATTGAAGCAGGAGAAAGATATGTTTTCCTCTCCGGAAGTAGCCTTTTTCAAATGGAAATTTGGTCTTTAATATGTTAGGACATTTCTGTTTTGCCGTGCCGTTTTCATTCATTAAAAACCATTAGTTATAGGGTATCTGGACACAGAAAAAACATATGTAAGGTCAAATCGCTTCCGCTTACCTGTAAATCCATTTATGGTATGGTAAAATTACAGCTACTATCCTGTCCATCCGGATCAGTGCATGGCCATTTCAGGTGTGCAAGAGCCAAGGGCATGGAATATTGGATGTTACAGAACTGAGAATTATGCGAGGGACAGAAACAGGAATGAGAGAATAAAGGCGACAACAATATTATAATTATAATCAAAGAAAACCCGGGAGAAAAGGTTGAAGTGGTACAGCCAAGCTATGGGAAAGGAAAAAATAATGCTAAAAAATAACAAATACGGAGGTATAAGGAAACACGAAGAAAAGGGAACCAAAAATGAAATAGAACAAGAAAATAAGGCAAGTTATGAGAAGATTTATAGGCTAATGTAGTCAAGAGAATTGAGAGGCGAAGACCGGTTGTTTAGTGACCCCACAAGAAAGTGTGAAAAACTGTAGACTAAAAGATGGAAAATGTACTGAATAATCTGGCCAACATATTCGAAATTTTGAAATAGGAGTTATGGTCACGTGCTTCAGAATATAGAGAGCTATTGTGTATTTTGAGTAATATTAAAGTATTTGCAAAAACACAATCCTTAGCAGATGACAGTATGAAAATATATAAAGTTGATTTCACTTAAGACTAATATCCTTAATAGTTTATCGATATATCCATCCTATTTTTCCTCTTAGGCTGAGTTTACGCTCTTTCTAGCATCTAATTATTAATCGTCCACAGAGAATTGGTAGTTCTACTCTTTATTTATATTTGTATAATTTTTCTAGTAGTTTATATAAATATATATATATATATATATATATATATATATATATATATATATATATATATATATATATATATATATATATATATATAATCGTTTTACATTATTGTGGGTTATTTAGTCTTCGAAAATTCACACAAACGTCTATTTCGTGGCTTTAAACATGATTTGCTTTGCAATTACAGCTTCTGCATCTGGCTTGGCTAGCATGGCTGTCAACGTGGTGATTCCTCTGTTGATTCCATTGGAAGAGAATATCTACAATGGTAAGTACTTGCTATTTTCTTTATATATTTGTAAATACCTTCTGATTCTTGGAATCCTGGACTGTAATAGCTTTTGTTAGTTTTTTACGTGTGAAAATTGCCTTATCGGACCTGGGCACCTAGGAACCATGTAAAATTAGGAAAAGAGTAAGAGGTGGGAAAAGTTGTGATTTGTCTCATATGAATGGATAGTAAGTGATGTATAATGAATGCACCAGAATATTTCGTATCGAAGTAGACATAAGCAATGAACGGCAAGTGAAGAATGAGTTAAATTGATCTGTCATGGCCACTCCTATCTCAGTCTAAAAGCCCTCCAGTGTTAGGATCGCGGCTGGAGGAAAATATTAATTTGATATATATATATATATATATATATATATATATATATATATATATATATATATATATATATATATATATATATATATATATATATATATATATATATATATATATATATATATATATATATATATATATATATATATATATATATATATATATATATATATATATATATATATATATATATATATATATATATATATATATATATATATATATATATATATATATATATATATATATATATATATATATATATATATATATATATACATACATATATATATATATATATATATATATATATATATATATATATATATATATATATATATATATATATATATATATATATATATATATATATATATATATATATATATATATATATATATATATATATATATATATATATATATATATATATACATATACATATATATATATATATATATATATATATATATATATATATATATATATATATATATATATATATATATATATATATATATATATACATATACATATATATATATATATATATATATATATATATATATATATATATATATATATATATATATATATGTATGTATATATATTATATATATACATATATATATATATATATATATATATATATATATATATATATATATATATATATATATATATATATATATATATATATATATATATATATATATATATATATATATATATATATATATATATGTATATATATATATATATATATATATATATATATATATATATATATATATATATATATATATATATATATATATATATATATATATATATATATATATATATATATATATATATATATATATATATATATATATATATATATATATATATATATATATATATATATATATATATATATATATATATATATATATATATATATATATATATATATATATATATATATATATATATATATATATATATGGTAGGAAAAGCCCATTAAAGAAAACAACGTGGCCATTTAAGGTCACAAAATTATTAACTACTTCAAATATATTTCCGATGTTTTCTTTAATGGGTTCAATGCTATTTTTTTTTTATTGTGACACCAGGACGGGCCAAAAAATAATAAAATAAAACAGCCCTCATCGGGCCTGGGCACGAAGAATACATAAACTAAAGAGAAACAGAGATGGAGAGTTTAATAACTTGTCAGATGTGAAGGGATAATAATAGGTATGTAATGAATATCCAAGAATATTCAGTGTAGCTGTTTATATATATATATATATATATATATATATATATATATATATATATATATATATATATATATATATATATATATATATATATATATACATGTACACACACACACACACACATACTGACAGATTTGTCTCCAGAAATACATATAAATGGCATAGTAAGGGCAGCATATGCCTTCTTATCAAATGTAAGGGTAGCCTTCAGGCACATGGACAAGGAAAATGTTGAGAAATATTTATGTAACCTATGTGAGGCCATAACTCGAATATGCAGCCCCCTTTTGGAATCCACACTTGAAAAAGCACATAGCTAAGCTTTAAAAAGTTCAAAGACATGCCACGAAACTGGTGCCAGAAATACGTAATCTCAGTTATGATGAGAGGCTGAGGGCTCGAAGCTAGAAGATTGAGGGGGGATATGGTGACAGTCTTTAAATTCCTTCATGGTTATGATAGAGTGGATAGGGACTGATATTTTGATATGGCTGGATCTAGAACTAGAGGTCATATTTTGAAGCTTCGTAAGAAAACTTCTTTGCAGGCTGTAAGGAAATACTTTTTCAGTGTAAGAGTAGTTGATAATTGGAATTGGCTAAGCGAGGAGGTAGTTAATGCTATCTCAATCCATAGTTTTAAGGACAGGTATGATAAGTATGACTAAGTATAAAATGGAACCGATCAGGAGACGGGAAGATACGAGCTTTGGGCTCTTTCCCGTAAACACAATTAGGTGATCAAAATTAGGTAATCACACGCAAACACACACACACACACACACACACACACACACACACACACACACACACACACATACACACACACATACACACAGATTAAGGAAAACATTGAACAGTTCAGAAAAGAGTTCCAGGAGCTGAATATGGAAAATGATGCCATGAAAACGTCCTTTGCTGATGCACTAAAGGGGAATGTGGCAGTAAAAGAGGCTGTAAAGGTGGTGGCACTGGAAAACATACAAACAGTTGACTATAAAGAGACAGTAATCGAAAAAATGAAAGACGTTGTGATGGAAAGGGCAAACCCACTCATCAGACAGGCACTTGATAAGGAGAAGACAGTGGTAATCTCAGGCATAAGTGAATCCCAGGAGCCAACATGGCAGGGGAGACTTGAAGAAAATAAAGCTAGGGTTGTAGACCTGATAAGAAAGCTTGGAGTAGTATGTGGTCCTGAGGATATTGTAAACATACACCAACTAGGTAAATATTCGAGGGAAGGAAAGCCGAGACCAACAAAAGTAACCTTTGAGAGAGGGGAAACATGTAGGGAAATATTGTTGAGAAAAAAAAGTCTAAAAGACCTTCAAGAATGCAAAGAAGTGTTCATTAGACGATACAGAACACAGGAAGAGATGGGAAAGATCAAAAACTTGTTGCAAGAGGCAAGAAGGTTAAATGAAAGAAATGAAGAAGAGAAGAAAAATTTTCGTTACAGAATACTTCCATACATAGGGGAGATAAAGAAGATAATGACAGAAGATCAGGGGATGGGGCCTCATTAAGATTGTTATACACAAATGCTGATGGATTAGCTGGTAAGGCAGTAGAATTAAAAGATAGGATTCACAACAGTAAGGCAGATATAGTAGCAATTACAGAGACTAAGTTGAGTGAGGACATAAACAGTGTCACAGTTTTTCCTAAGGGCTTCAGAATACTAAGGGTTGAAAGATCTGAGAGGACTGGTGGAGGGATAGCACTGCTCATAAGTGAGAGGATTCAAGTTGAAGAAATAAACTTGGCTATAGAAAGTGAGTTCAGGGAATTTCTTGTTGCTCGCATAAATACTGGGTCAGAGAGCATTATAATAACTGTTGTATACAACCCACCAAGGAACCAAAATAGGCTTGAAGTTTATGAGGAAAATCATATAGGTACTATTGAAGTCATAAACTCAGTTGTTAACATGGCACGGGAAAAAATGTAGGATTTTGATTATGGGAGACTTTAATCATAAAGAGATAGATTGGATAAATCTTGACCCACACAGTGGTGAGGACTCATTTGGGGCAAGATTCCTAGATTGCGTACAAGGGAATTTCCTACACCAACATGTAATGGAACCAACAAGAGCCAGGGGTGGGGATGAGCCATCACTACTTGATCTAGTGTTCACAGATAATGTGTTGGATATTGAAAATATTGAGTATGAACCACCAATTGGAAAGAGTGACCACTGTGTGTTGTTGATGGAGTATATCATTGAAGATATTCTTCCTGAGAGTAGAGGCACTGAGGACATGAGGAGGAACTATCCGAAAGGAGATTACATCAAAATGAATGAGCTCTTTGCAGTTATTGACTGGAGAACCTTATTTTACAACAAATCTGTACAAGAAATGTATGACATCTTTTGTGAGAAATATGGGAAGATAGTAGATTGCTGCATACCTGTCACCAAAGTAGGTGTAATTCATGCCAGAGAGAAATGGTTCGATAATGGGTGTAAAAGAGCTAAGGAGTGGAGAGACAAATGCTGGAAAAGGTATAGGAGGAGAAAAAACATAAATGCCTGGCAAACCTACAAAAGAGCAAGAAATGACTACCTAAGTAAAAGGAGAGAGGCAGAGAGAGATTATGAGAGGGACATCACCAGGAAGGCTAAAGAAAATCCCAAGCTTTTCCACAGCTTTATCAGAGGAAAACTGAAGGTAAAAGAACAGGTTTTAAGGCTAAAGAGAGCGGATGGAAGTATCACTGAGACGGACAAAGAGATCTGCAAAGAATTGAACAAGGAGTTTCAGTCAGTATTTACAGTAGAAAATACCCCACCCCCTCAGATTGCAGTGATAGAAGCTCAAGGGCCGGTATTAGAGAACATCAACCTTACAGCCACAGAGGTATGCAAAGCGCTGATGGATTTAGATGTTCATAAAGCTACAGGTCCTGATGACATATCCCCTCATGTGCTTAAAAAATGCGCAAACACAATATCAGTGGCACTAAGTATCATATTTAAGGAGTCACTGGAATCGGGGGAGATTCCAAGATGCTGGAAACAAGCAAATGTGATACCTATCTTCAAAAAGGGAAGGAGGGATACGCCTCTGAACTATAGACCAGTTTCCTTGACCAGCATAGTTTGCAAAGTTATGGAGAAACTACTAAGGAAACATATCTCTCTTCACTTGGAATCCTTCAACTTTTTGTCAGTGAGGCAACATGGCTTCAGAGAAGGTAGATCAACAGTAACAAACTTATTAGAATTTTATGATGAGGTAAGCCAAATCTTACAGGAAAGAGAGGGCTGGGCAGATTGCATATTCCTAGACTTCCAGAAAGCGTTTGACACTGTTCCACATGGGAGACTTATTAGGAAGCTGCACTCAATGGCTAGAATAGGTGGAAATGTTTTGGAATGGATAAAAACTTACTTAGAAGGAAGGGAACAGAGGGATAGAGTAAGACACTCAGTGTCTGAATGGAGAAGAGTTAGTAGTGGAGTTCCACAGGGTTCAGTTTTAGGGCCACTTTTGTTCCTTGTATATGTAAATGATCTACCAGAGTCTGTAAATTCATTCATGAATATGTTTGCAGATGATGCAAAGATTGTGAAGAAAGTAAAAAACGAGAACAATGGTAGAGAACTTCAGGAGGATCTAAATAATCTGCATAAGTGGTCAGAAAAGTGGCTAATGAAATTCAATACCTCAAAATGTAAGGTAATGAGAATGGGTACAAGTGCAAGAAGGCCCAAGCTTGACTACTCGGTGGCTGGAGTACAACTTCAAGAGACAGAAAATGAGAGAGATCCAGGAGTAAACATACTGGCAGATTTGTCTCCAGAAATACATATAAATGGCGTAGTAAGGGCAGCATATGCATTCTTATCAAATGTAAGGGTAGCCTTCAGGCACATGGACAAGGAAATGTTCAGAAATATTTCTGTAACCTATGTGAGGCCAAAACTCGAATATGCAACCCCTTTTGGAATCCGCACTTGAAAAAGCACATAGCTAAGCTTGAAAAAGTTCAAAGACATGCCACGAAACGGGTGCCAGAAATACGCAATCTCGGTTATGATGAGAGGCTGAGGGAATTAGACTTGCCATCACTCGAAGCTAGAAGAGTAAGGGGGGATATGGTGACAGTCTTTAAATTCCTTCATGGTTATGATAGAGTGGATAGGGATCGATATTTCGATATGGCTGGCTCTAGAACTAGAGGTCATAGTTTGAAGCTTCGTAAGAAAACTTCTTTGCAGGATGTAAGGAAATACTTTTTCAGTGTAAGAGTAGTTGATAATTGGAATTGGCTAAGCGAGGAGGTAGTTAATGCTGTCTCAATCCATAGTTTTAAGGACAGGTACGATAAGTATCACTAAGTCTAAAATGGAACCGATCAGGAGACGGGAAGATACGAGCTTTGGGCTCTTTCCCGTAAACACAATTAGGTAATCACAATTAGGTAATCACACACACACACAGATGGAGTATATTATTGAAGATATTCTGCCTGAGAATAGAGGCACTGAGGACATAAGGAGGAACTATCCGAAAGGTGATTACATCAAAATGAATGAGCTTTTTGCAGTTATTGACTGGAGAACCTTATATTACAACAAATCTGTTCAAGAAATGCATGCCATCTTTTGTGAGAAATATGGGAAGATAGTAGATTGCTGCATACCTGTTACCAAAGTAGGTGTAATTCATGCCAGAGAGAAATGGTTCAATAATGAGTGTAAAAGAGCTAAGGAGTGGAGAGACAAATGCTGGAAAAGGTATAGGAGGAGAAAAAACATAAATGCCTGGCAAACCTACAAAAGAGCAAGAAATGACTACCTAAGTAAAAGGAGAGAGGCAGAGAGAGATTATGAGAGGGACATCACCAGGAAGGCTAAAGAAAATCCCAAGCTTTTCCACAGCTTTATCAGAGGAAAACTGAAGGTAAAAGAACAGGTTTTAAGGCTAAAGAGAGCAGATGGAAGCATCACTGAGATGGATGAAGAGATCTGCAAAGAATTAAACAAGGAATTTCAGTCAGTATTTACAGTGGAAAATACCCCATCCCCTCAGATTGCAGATATAGAAGCTCAAGAGCTGGTATAAGAGAACATTAACCTTACAGCCACAGAGGTATGCAAAGCGCTGATGGAGTTAGCTGTTCATAAAGCTACAGGTCCTGATGACATATCCCCTCATGTGCTTAAAAAATGCGCAAGCTCAATATCAGTGGCACTAAGTATCATATTTAAAAAGTCACTGGAGTCAGGGGAGATTCCAAGATGCTGGAAAGAAGCAAACGTGATGCCTATCTTCAAAAAGGGAAGGAAGGACTCGGCTCTGAACTATAGACCAGTTTCCTTGACCAGCATAGTTTGCAAAGTTATGGAGAAACTACTAAGGAAGCATATCTCTCTTTACTATATATATATATATATATATATATATATATATATATATATATATATATATATATATATATATATATATATATATATATATATATATATATATATATATATATATATATATATATATATATATATATATATATATATATATATATATATATATATATATATATATATATATATATATATATATATATATATATATATATATATATATATATATATATATATATATATATATATATATATATATATATGTATATGTATATGTATATGTATATGTATATGTATATGTATATGTATATGTATATGTATATGTATATGTATATGATATATATATATATATATATATATATATATATATATATATATATATATATATATATATATATATATATATATATATATATATATATATATATATATATATATATATATATATATATATATATATATATATATATATATATATATATATATATATATATATATATATATATATATATATATATATATATATATATATATATATATATATATATATATATATATATATATATATATGTATATATGTATATATGTATATATGATATATATATATATATATATATATATATATATATATATATATATATATATATATATATATATATATATATATATATATATATATATATATATATATATATATATATATATATATATATATATACAAGTTGTTGTTTATTATATTACCATATCATTTCCTTTTAGTCTATCTATTCGTGTGTATAACTTTTCATTGCTATTCGACCTCTTTTATCCATTTTCACCAATATCAGTATTGTAATAGTCATCCAATAACTAATCGTTTTCTTCTACCTGTCTCCCTTGGCATAGAAAACGATTCCATCCATTTTTATAGTAAACTAGTATAATATGAATATTATTCATTGCTTTCATATAATGGTTTTTATAATAAAGTAAAACACAAAAGTCATAATAATGACGTCGATGACTATGAAAATCTGTCTGTCTAATTACATGAGCCTTTATTCCCCTCGTAAGGGGAGTGGCTGAGTCAAGGTAAAGCTCTCTGACTCTTTGGGATATGAAAATTCAGACAAGGAGATTCCCAGACCCCACTCTCTACCCCATTTAGTCGACTCTTACGAAACGCAGGGGAACATGGAGGAAGTATTTTAGTCACCCTTATTCGAGGGGTTATAAAAATAATAACATTATTAATGATATCGATAATGAGAACAATAACAATGATCATTTCATGATAAAATTATTAATAATAATCAAAATAACGATGGTAATAATAATAATAATAATAATAATAATAATAATAATAATAATAATAATAATAATAATAATAATAATTATAATAATAATAATAATAATAATAATAATAATAATAATAATAATAGTAATAATAATAATAATAATAATAATAATAATAATAATAATAATAATAATAATAATAATAATAATAATAATACTAACAACTAGAATGGTGATAGACACATAACATGATAAAAATATATTATGAATATATGTTCATCAAGAAATATATAAACGTTATTTATACGATATTCAAATTTAGCTGTCCTGTCTTTATTTATGCTGTTATGACTATTATTTTCATAGATTTAATCGTCGTTTGCAGGATGGTGTGAAAGAGCATTGGATGCACACGGGAATGTCAGTGCAGCTGGGAAGAGAGCGTGCAAGAGATAGGAATGAGTGGAGGAAGATTATATATGTATGTGACACGGGTCAAAGCGATTTTTTCAGCTGCTAGCACAGTTATTTGTAATGGATAGGTGTGAAATGGGATTGCCATGTAATGAAGTTGTGGTGGTAAACCAGTAGCGGCTGTCAGAACTCATGACAGAATAACCTTGCCCGCCTACCGTGTGGTTGGCCTAAGCAGAATGGTAGGGGCAGAAGTGGCAAGCCTTTATTCCCAAGGAGCTAAGAAGAGTAATATAATCATGTCTAGAATTGCGGTTAATGAGGTCAATGAATATGTATTTATAGTGGTAACTCTCAAGACTTTAATTCACCAGGTCGAGGGTTCGCAGCCTACAACGGACAGCGTTTTTAAGGATATATTAGGGTAACGATCACTCTTGCCAAATTCAAAGGCCGTCGCAATAAGGCACCGTCCTGGCCCTTAGTAGTATATATATATATATATATATATATATATATATATATATATATATATATATATATATAATTATCTAGTTCACAACTAAGGTAATCTAATAAGTTATTTATGGGTACTTTGGTAAAGAGGGAACAAACGTCAAAACAGTTTATATGCATATCTGGAGTGATAACAAGATTCTTAAGTTTATCAATCAAGTTTAAGAATTCAGAATATGGGAGGAAGACATTTTTCCCAACAAAGGGGACAATAAACGAACTAAAAACGTAGATAACTTATAAGATATAGAACCAAAAGAATTATTAATTGGGCGCGTAGGTAATCAAGGTTTGTGAGTTTTTACTGATACATAAAGATATGGGAGTCAAGGGGAATGAACATATATTTCGCCAATTAAGAACTTGTGATTTTAGAGAAAATGTTTTAAATTACTGTTGAAATGTTATATAACATCATCTAAGGGATTCTTTATTATCTGCAAATATGTGCTTGTATCAGCTAATTGCAAGAGATCTTGTTTATCAGTGCATTAATAATTTTTAGAACACTTGCAATATACCAATTAGATTCCTAAGAGCACTAGAACAGTTAAAACGTGCCTCTGATGTAATTGTTACAAATGCTTACAAATCAACTTCCTCTGTGATTTTAGATATAGATAATTATTTAAACAAAATTAATAATTTATTAGCTGATACAAGCACATATTTCCAGTTAAAAGCATTGCAACATTAATTTAAAACGTATATATATATATATATATATATATATATATATATATATATATATATATATATATATATATATATATATATATATATATATATGTATATATGTATATATGTATGTATGTATGTATGTATGTATGTATGTATGTATGTATGTATGTATGTATGTATGTATGTATGTATGTATGTATGTATGTATGTATGTATGTATGTATGTATGTATGTATGTATGTATGTATGTATGTATGTATGTATGTTTGTATGTTTGTATGTTTGTATGTTTGTATGTTTGTATGTATGTATGTATGTATGTATGTATGTATGTATGTATGTATGTATGTATGTATGTATGTATGTATGTATGTATGTATGTATGCATGCATGCATGCATGTATGTATGTATGTATGTATGTATGTATGTATGCACGCACGCACGCACGCACGCACGCACGCACGCACGCACGCACG
>JAXCGZ010001018.1:22500-30600 GCA_037179515.1 Halocaridina rubra
AGCTTCGAGTGATGGTAAGTCTAATTCCCTCAGCCTCTCATCATAACTGAGATTGCGTATTTCTGGCACCAGTTTCGTGGCATGTCTTTGAACTTTTTCAAGCTTAGCTATGTGCTTTTTCAAGTGCGGATTCCAAAAGGGGGCTGCATATTCGAGTTTTGGCCTCACATAGGTTACATAAATATTTCTGAACATTTCCTTGTCCATGTGCCTGAAGGCTACCCTTACATTTGATAAGAATGCATATGCTGCCCTTACTATGCCATTTATATGTATTTCTGGAGACAAATCTGCCAGTATGTTTACTCCTAGATCTCTCTCATTTTCTGTCTCTTGAAGTTGTACTCCAGCCACCGAGTAGTCAAGCTTGGGCCTTCTTGCACCTGTACCCATTCTCATTACCTTACATTTTGAAGTATTGAATTTCATTAGCCACTTTTCTGACCACTCATGCAGATTATTTAGATCCTCCTGAAGTTCTCTACCATTGTTCTCGTCTTTTACTTTCTTCACAATCTTTGCATCATCTGCAAACATATTCATGAATGAATTTACAGACTCTGGTAGGTCATTTACATATACAAGGAACAAAAGTGGCCCTAAAACTGAACCCTGTGGAACTCCACTACTAACTCTTCTCCATTCAGACACTGAGTGTCTTACTCTAACCCTCTGTTCCCTTCCTTCTAAGTAAGTTTTTATCCATTCCAAAACATTTCCACCTATTCTAGCCATTGATTGCAGCTTCCTAATAAGTCTCCCATGTGGAACAGTGTCAAACGCTTTCTGGAAGTCTAGGAATATGCAATCTGCCCAGCCCTCTCTTTCCTGTAAGATTTGGCGTACCTCATCATAAAATTCTAATAAGTTTGTTACTGTTGATCTACCTTCTCTGAAGCCATGTTGCCTCACTGACAAAAAGTTGAAGGATTCCAAGTGAAGAGAGATATGTTTCCTTAGTAGTTTCTCCATAACTTTGCAAACTATGCTGGTCAAGGAAACTGGTCTATAGTTCAGAGCCGTATCCCTCCTTCCCTTTTTGAAGATA
This sequence comes from Halocaridina rubra, assembly GCA_037179515.1. Lineage (NCBI taxonomy): Eukaryota > Metazoa > Arthropoda > Malacostraca > Decapoda > Atyidae > Halocaridina > Halocaridina rubra. Next base: position 23,549 of record JAXCGZ010001018.1, read on the forward strand.
GATATCACATTTGCTTGTTTCCAGCATCTTGGAATCTCCCCCGACTCCAGTGACTCCTTAAATATGATACTTAGTGCCACTGATATTGTGTTTGCGCATTTTTTAAGCACATGAGGGGATATGTCATCGGGACCTGTAGCTTTATGAACATCTAAATCCATCAGCGCTTTGCATACCTCTGTGGCTGTAAGGTTGATGTTCTCTAATACCGGCCCTTGAGCTTCTATCACTGCCATCTGAGGGAGTGGGGTATTTTCTACTGTAAATACTGACTGAAACTCCTTGTTCAATTCTTTGCAGATCTCTTCATCCGTCTCAGTGATGCTTCCATCCGCTCTCTTTAGCCTTAAAACCTGTTCTTTTACCTTCAGTTTTCCTCTGATAAAGCTGTGGAAAAGCTTGGGATTTTCTTTAGCCTTCCTGGTGATGTACCTCTCATAGTCTCTCTCTGCCTCTCTCCTTTTACTTAGGTAGTCATTTCTTGCTCCTTTGTAGGTTTGCCAGGCATTTATGTTTTTTCTCCTCCTATACCTTTTCCAGCATTTGTCTCTCCACTCCTTAGCTCTTTTACACCCATTATCGAACCATTTCTCTCTGGCATGAATTACACCTACTTTGGTGACAGGTATGCAGCAATCTACTATCTTCCCATATTTCTCACAAAAGATGTCATACATTTCTTGTACAGATTTGTTGTAAAATAAGGTTCTCCAGTCAATAACTGCAAAAAGCTCATTCATTTTGATGTAATCTCCTTTCGGATAGTTCCTCCTCATGTCCTCAGTGCCTCTACTCTCAGGAAGAATATCTTCAATGATATACATCCATCAACAACACACAGTGGTCACTCTTTCCAATTGGTGGTTCATACTCAATTTTTTCAATATCCATCACATTATCTGTGAACACTAGATCAAGTAGTGATGGCTCATCCCCACCCCTGGCCCTTGTTGGTTCCATTACATGTTGGTGTAGGAAATTCCCTTGTACGCAATCTAGGAATCTTGCCCCGAATGAGTCCTCACCACTGTGTGGGTCAAGATTTATCCAATCTATATCTTTATGATTAAAGTCTCCCATAATCAAAATCCTACATTTTTTTCCCGTGCCATGTTAACAACTGAGTTTATGACTTCAATAGTACCTATATGACTTTCCTCATAAACTTCAAGCCTATTTTGGTTCCTTAGTGGGTTGTATACAACAGTTATTATAATGCTCTCTGACCCAGTATTTATGCGAGCAACAAGAAATTCCTTGAACTCACTTTCTATAGCCAAGTTTATTTCTTCAACTTGAATCCTTTCACTTATGAGCAGTGCTATCCCTCCACCAGTCCTCTCAGATCTTTCAATCCTTAGTATTCTGAAGCCCTTAGGAAAAACTGTGACACTGTTTATGTCCTCACTCAACTTAGTCTCTGTAATTGCTACTATATCTGCCTTACTGTTGTGAATCCTATCTTTTAATTCTACTGCCTTACCAGCTAATCCATCAGCATTTGTGTATAACAATCTTAATGAGGCCCCATCCCCTGATCTTCTGTCATTATCTTCTTTATCTCCCCTTTGTCTGGAAGAACTCTGTAATGAAAATTTTTTTTCTCTTCTTCATTTCTTTTACCATTTAACCTTCTTGCCTCTTGCAACAAGTTTTTGCTCTTTCCCATCTCTTCCTGTGTTCTGTATCGTCTAATGAACACTTCTTTGAATTCTTGAAGGTCTTTTAGACTTTTTTTCTCAACAATATTTCCCTACATGTTTCCCCTCTCTAAAAGGTTACTTTTGTTGGTCTCGGCTTTCCTTCCCTCGAATATTTACCTAGTTGGTGTATGTTTACAATATCCTCAGGACCACATACTACTCCAAGCTTTCTTATCAGGTCTACAACCCTAGCTGTATTTTCTTCAAGTCTCCCCTGCCATGTTGGCTCCTGGGATTTGCTTATGCCTGAGATTACCACTGTCTTCTCCTTATCAAGTGCCTGTCTGATGAGTGGGTTTGCCCTTTCCATCACAACGTCTTTCATTTTTTCGATTACTGTCTCTTTATGGTCAACTGTTTGTATGTTTTCCAGTGCCACAACCTTTACAGCCTCTTTTACTGCCACATTCCCCTTTAGTGCATCAGCACTAAAGGGGAATGTGATTACCTAATTGTGTTTACGAGAAAGAGCCAAAGCTCGTATCTTCCCGTCTCCTGATCGCTTCCATTTTAGACTTAGTGATACTTATCATACCTCTCCTTAAAACTATGGATTGAGATAGCATTAACTACCTCCTCGCTTAGCCAATTCAAATTATCAACTACTCTTACACTGAAAAAGTATTTCCTTACATCCTGCAAAGAAGTTTTCTTACGAAGCTTCAAACTATGACCTCTAGTTCTAGAGCCAGCCATATCAAAATATCGATCCCTATCCACTCTATCATAAGATGCCAGTAACTTGGAATCTTATGTGCTACTTAGAAGAAGAGAGAAGAAGAAGAAGAAGAAGAAGAAGAAGAAGAAGAAGAAGAAGAAGAAGAAGAAGAAGAAGAAGAAGAAGAAGAAGAAGAAGAAGAAGAAGAAGAAGAAGAAGAAGAAGAAGAAGAAGAAGAAGAAGAAGAAGAAGAAGAAGAAGAAGAAGAAGACAGAGAGAGAGAGAGAGAGAGAGAGAGAGAGAGAGAGAGAGAGAGAGAGAGAATATATGCACTCGGCTGAAATGTAGTATTTTCATAATCAAAAGGTTGAAAGCAAATCCTGTGTGTGTGTAAATATGTGTGTACTTGCGTATGAGAGAGAGAGAGAGAGAGAGAGAGAGAGAGAGAGAGAGAGAGAGAGAGAGAGAGAGAGAGAGAGAGAGAGAGAGAGAGAGAGAATATATGCATTGGACGAAAATGTCGTATTCTCATAAGTAAAGGGTTGAAAACAAAACCTGTGTGTGTTTTGGTGTGTGTTTGTGTATATGTAAATATGTATGTGTATGTGTGTGTGTGTGTGTGTGAGAGAGAGAGAGAGAGAGAGAGAGAGAGAGAGAGAGAGAGAGAGAGAGAGAGAGAGAGAGAGAGAGAGAGAGAGAGAGAGGAGAGAGAGAGAGAGAGAGAGAGAGAGAGAGAGAGAGAGAAGAACTCAACCTAAATTTTTCTGTCCATTTTACAACTGCTTTGAAGTTTTTATATTTCATAAATACAGAATGCACATATCTGCTCTCATATCAAGGTTTGAATAGCTTGTTGTTATTATTATCATTATTATTATTATTATTATTGTTATTATTATTATTATTATTATTATTATTATTATTATTATTATTATTATTATTATTATTATTATTATTATTATTATTATTATTACTATTATTTTTGTCAAATAATAATAATAATAATAATAATAATAATAATAATAATAATAATAGTAGTAGTAATAATAATAATAATAATAATAATAATAATAATAATATAATAATAATAATAATAATAATAATAATAATAATAATAATAATAACGGGTCATGGTGGATCTGTAGATGCATTAATCTTGTACTGGAGGTCAGTCTAATCTGTGAAATTGGAGGAGAACCTTCAAAATATTCTTTACTGGATTAGTAGTTTCCTTTTTGAGATTAGAAAAAAAAATATACAGGGAAGAGGAAAAGTAGATAGGACAGTCATGCAGGAGAGAGTGAATTGCGCCGATTCCACGCTTTCAACCCCACATGGGACCATTAGGACAAGCATACAAACATACAAACAAACTTTTATTTCCAGTTCAATGGTTATTCTTCTAAGATTAAAAGTAACTTATAAGTAGACATGTAATTGAACTAATTAGTAAGAGGGTAATACATACAGTTAAATTAAATGCAGCTTTCATAAAAAATAATAATGCTGTAATAAAAATGTTAACACTAATGTTAACAATAGAGTAGTAATAATAACACTCGATACAGCATCATTATTATCGGCATCATCACCATATTTGTTCTCCTTACAATGAGAATAAGTAGTTCTTAACTTAGAGAACAGAGAAGTCGATATCAGTTTACATATATAGAGGTTAGTGTTTAGGGAAATTGCATTAAATCATAAAGTTTAGTTTATGTGTGAGCAGCAACTATTTGTCCAGAAGAAAACTATATAGTTTGCCTTTGAAAGCTGCGAAGGAGGATGCATTTTTAAGATGCTCTGGTATATTGTTCCAGAGTGTTGGCCCTTTAATAGTGATCATCTTTGAGTCTGCTTCTGTGTTTATTCTCTGAATAAAGAGCTCACTTCTGTCTTGTGTTGGTTTCCCTTATATCCCTGACTATTTTTAAATCAGATAGCCAGCTAGGATAATGATGGTCCAAAATTTTGTGTACAAAAACATAAATAGCATAAGCGACCTTGTTTTCTGCCCGCAGCCACCCAAGTTTATTGAGAACTGGTGTGATGTGGTCATATTTTCTTATTCCTCCCAGGTAAACTCGAGCTGCAAAATTAATAAGCTTCTGTATTCTGTTTATCTGAGTTTTTCTGTTTATCTGAGTTTTAGTGGTAGCTCCCCAAACAGTTGTGCAGTAATTAATGTGACTTAGGGCTAGAGGTTCAACAACAGTTATTCGAGTGGTAGTCTCAAAATTGTCTTTTATACGTGATAGTACATTAATGTTTCTGTAACCTTTTTGCATACTTTATCAATGTGGAAATCAGACAACATGTAGTTATCAAAGTGAATTCCTAGGTTTTTGACTGTTTTGCTAGGTGCAATGATATTGCCGCAAAAGTCAATTGTTGTGTTTTCTGGAATTTGTGCTATATGGAACATTGAACCAATAAACATGCATTGTGTTTTACTTTCGTTAATTAACAACCCAATTTCTTGAAAATAGGTTTTAATTTTTGACAGAGTGTTTTCTGCTCTTAAGGTTAGCTCTGGGAGATTATTAATATCACCACTAAGGAGTAGTTGAGTGTAATCTGCATCTTGTACGACTAGACAGTCAGAAATGAAAGAAGATAGCTCATTTACGTAAATGGAGAAGAGGATAAGCCCAAGTACTAATCCCTGTGGAACACCAAATGATAAATTTTTTGGCATAGAGATAATGTTGTTAAGACGAATAATGAGTATAATGAGTTATAGGAAAGGGTGGAAAGGATAATGATATATATATATATATATATATATATATATATATATATATATATATATATATATATATATATATATATATATATATATATATATATATATATATATAATTGTAAATATAAAGAAGGTAAAATAAATGGATGAAATTATTCTTTTATATAATGAGAGAAAAATAATAAACAATTAATATAGCAAAATAAAATATAGACCATATCTTGAAATTGCTGAACAAAGCATTGTTATAAGGCCTACTAAGGCTGTGTAATGTTTTCTTGTGCTTTTAGGGCCACACCAGCAAGCTGTTGGGCTCATGCTGTGTCGAGGTTAGATTTCCACTCTTGATTTCTTTTTATCTTGGTGGTGCACTTTTGATTTCTTATCTTGGTGTGCTTACCAGGATGTCCATGTGTTTCATAGGTGTTTGTGATTTTTCTGCTCGCTACTTGAGGAGCAACCGGTTATGTCTGGCATTTGTTGTGGTTCCAGTCTTCTGCCTTACTTCTGCGAAAGCTTCACATTCCAGGATATAGTGGAGTAGAGGTCGTGGTGTTGCTTCCTGGCAGGTGGACTGCTTGTTGATGCTGTCTACGATTTTCCAGGTGCATTTGTTTCCAAGTCTCTGCCTGTGGATGTTGACTGCAATACTTCTGTGAAGGATATTGGAGAGGTTTATATGCTGGAGGCTTGTAAGTGTTTTGTACTGGTTTATTTACGATGCTACCACAGACATGGTTATCCTTTTTCCTTACAATTTTTAATTTCCTTTTCTTAAATGTCCTTTATCCATTTGCTTGGTGCCACAATAAACTGATCACTCTATTTAAATCTGGGGATAGAAGAGATTGCGGAAACTATCGGGGCATAAGTATAATGAACACCTTGGCAAAAATCTATGATATGCTTTTGATGAGACGGTTAAGTTTATGGTTTAATATAGATAAGTGTCAGGCCGGAGCTCAGAAGGGTAGAGGGTGTATAGAGCAGATTTTGGCTTTAAGGTTACTGATGGATTATGCTGCTTGCAAGAAGCAAAAATTGTATATAGTTTTTGTGGATTTTAGTAAGGCGTACGACAGGGTACCAAAATATGATTTAATCGAGTGTCTCAAGTCGGTGGGATGTGGAAGGGTTATGTTGTCAGCTATCCAAAAAATTTATTCATGTACAAAAAGTGTGTTAAAATCTGCTATAATAACAACATCTATAGGTATACGCCAAGGAGCTCCTACGAGCTGCATTTTGTTTGTCATTTATATGGATAAAATGGTGAGAATGATTAAAGAAAAAGTGAGAATTGATGGTTTTTTGGGAAATTTACATACTCTTTTAATGATGGATGACACGGTGATTGTAAGTACATCTCGTGAAAAGTGCATATCAAAACTTGAGGCTCTATTAGATTATTGTAATGCTTATGGTATGGTGATTAATGAAAAGAAGACAAAGTATTTTGTTGTTAATGGAAAAGACAGAGATAAAGCATCAATAGTGATAAACAACATAAAAATAGATTATTGTAAAAAGTATCTGTACTTAGGTGCATGGTTTACTGATGATGCAAATATGCACTCAGTACTTAAACAGCATGAAATCGATGGTACGGCAACAGTCAATAGTATATTCTGCATAAATAACATGAGTATGCCCTATGCATATAAGGTTAAAGTTTTTAAAGCTGCTTTGAGTTCTTCACTTTTGTATGGCTCTGAGAGTTGGTTCACAAGTAATTTAGCTTGCATAGAAAAACTTTATAACAGGGCAGTAAAGTGTTTATTGGGAGTGAGAAACAACACTCCAATATCCTTATGTTTAATAGAAAGTGGTTTGGAAACTTTAGTACATGAAGTTAATGAAAGAAGAAGGGGATTTTTAGCCAAAAAAAATGCAACAGGTTAACAATGAAGAACCTTTCTATGTGGTATTTGACATCTGCAGACGG
>JAXCGZ010001019.1:0-27500 GCA_037179515.1 Halocaridina rubra
ATTTTACAGATTCCCCAACCTCACTCGTGGCTTCATTTTAGCATTTAATTCAATTCCCAATCTCATTCGGGCATGAAATATCAAATAAGCACATTACATATGTGAAAACATGAATAATTTTTTTAACCCCGACCGGGACTCGAACCTAGGACTTATGATTACTAAGTCAAGGCGCTACCACTACACCACAGAAGGTTAAAAGGAACCCAACCTTATAGCTTATATCTGCTATACTTGGGAATGAACGCATTCTAACTGAATGCCACTATGTTCATTTTACAGATTCCCCAACCTCACTCGTGGCTTCATTTTAGCATTTAATTCAATTCCCAATCTCATTCGGGCATGAAATATCAAATAAGCACATTACATATGTGAAAACATGAATAATTTTTTTAACCCCGACCGGGACTCGAACCTAGGACTTATGATTACTAAGTCAAGGCGCTACCACTACACCACAGAAGGTTAAAAGGAACCCAACCTTATAGCTTATATCTGCTATACTTGGGAATGAACGCATTCTAACTGAATGCCACTATGTTCATTTTACAGATTCCCCAACCTCACTCGTGGCTTCATTTTAGCATTTAATTCAATTCCCAATCTCATTCGGGCATGAAATATCAAATAAGCACATTACATATGTGAAAACATGAATAATTTTTTTAACCCCGACCGGGACTCGAACCTAGGACTTATGATTACTAAGTCAAGGCGCTACCACTACACCACAGAAGGTTAAAAGGAACCCAACCTTATAGCTTATATCTGCTATACTTGGGAATGAACGCATTCTAACTGAATGCCACTATGTTCATTTTACAGATTCCCCAACCTCACTCGTGGCTTCATTTTAGCATTTAATTCAATTCCCAATCTCATTCGGGCATGAAATATCAAATAAGCACATTACATATGTGAAAACATGAATAATTTTTTTAACCCCGACCGGGACTCGAACCTAGGACTTATGATTACTAAGTCAAGGCGCTACCACTACACCACAGAAGGTTAAAAGGAACCCAACCTTATAGCTTATATCTGCTATACTTGGGAATGAACGCATTCTAACTGAATGCCACTATGTTCATTTTACAGATTCCCCAACCTCACTCGTGGCTTCATTTTAGCATTTAATTCAATTCCCAATCTCATTCGGGCATGAAATATCAAATAAGCACATTACATATGTGAAAACATGAATAATTTTTTTAACCCCGACCGGGACTCGAACCTAGGACTTATGATTACTAAGTCAAGGCGCTACCACTACACCACAGAAGGTTAAAAGGAACCCAACCTTATAGCTTATATCTGCTATACTTGGGAATGAACGCATTCTAACTGAATGCCACTATGTTCATTTTACAGATTCCCCAACCTCACTCGTGGCTTCATTTTAGCATTTAATTCAATTCCCAATCTCATTCGGGCATGAAATATCAAATAAGCACATTACATATGTGAAAACATGAATAATTTTTTTAACCCCGACCGGGACTCGAACCTAGGACTTATGATTACTAAGTCAAGGCGCTACCACTACACCACAGAAGGTTAAAAGGAACCCAACCTTATAGCTTATATCTGCTATACTTGGGAATGAACGCATTCTAACTGAATGCCACTATGTTCATTTTACAGATTCCCCAACCTCACTCGTGGCTTCATTTTAGCATTTAATTCAATTCCCAATCTCATTCGGGCATGAAATATCAAATAAGCACATTACATATGTGAAAACATGAATAATTTTTTTAACCCCGACCGGGACTCGAACCTAGGACTTATGATTACTAAGTCAAGGCGCTACCACTACACCACAGAAGGTTAAAAGGAACCCAACCTTATAGCTTATATCTGCTATACTTGGGAATGAACGCATTCTAACTGAATGCCACTATGTTCATTTTACAGATTCCCCAACCTCACTCGTGGCTTCATTTTAGCATTTAATTCAATTCCCAATCTCATTCGGGCATGAAATATCAAATAAGCACATTACATATGTGAAAACATGAATAATTTTTTTAACCCCGACCGGGACTCGAACCTAGGACTTATGATTACTAAGTCAAGGCGCTACCACTACACCACAGAAGGTTAAAAGGAACCCAACCTTATAGCTTATATCTGCTATACTTGGGAATGAACGCATTCTAACTGAATGCCACTATGTTCATTTTACAGATTCCCCAACCTCACTCGTGGCTTCATTTTAGCATTTAATTCAATTCCCAATCTCATTCGGGCATGAAATATCAAATAAGCACATTACATATGTGAAAACATGAATAATTTTTTTAACCCCGACCGGGACTCGAACCTAGGACTTATGATTACTAAGTCAAGGCGCTACCACTACACCACAGAAGGTTAAAAGGAACCCAACCTTATAGCTTATATCTGCTATACTTGGGAATGAACGCATTCTAACTGAATGCCACTATGTTCATTTTACAGATTCCCCAACCTCACTCGTGGCTTCATTTTAGCATTTAATTCAATTCCCAATCTCATTCGGGCATGAAATATCAAATAAGCACATTACATATGTGAAAACATGAATAATTTTTTTAACCCCGACCGGGACTCGAACCTAGGACTTATGATTACTAAGTCAAGGCGCTACCACTACACCACAGAAGGTTAAAAGGAACCCAACCTTATAGCTTATATCTGCTATACTTGGGAATGAACGCATTCTAACTGAATGCCACTATGTTCATTTTACAGATTCCCCAACCTCACTCGTGGCTTCATTTTAGCATTTAATTCAATTCCCAATCTCATTCGGGCATGAAATATCAAATAAGCACATTACATATGTGAAAACATGAATAATTTTTTTAACCCCGACCGGGACTCGAACCTAGGACTTATGATTACTAAGTCAAGGCGCTACCACTACACCACAGAAGGTTAAAAGGAACCCAACCTTATAGCTTATATCTGCTATACTTGGGAATGAACGCATTCTAACTGAATGCCACTATGTTCATTTTACAGATTCCCCAACCTCACTCGTGGCTTCATTTTAGCATTTAATTCAATTCCCAATCTCATTCGGGCATGAAATATCAAATAAGCACATTACATATGTGAAAACATGAATAATTTTTTTAACCCCGACCGGGACTCGAACCTAGGACTTATGATTACTAAGTCAAGGCGCTACCACTACACCACAGAAGGTTAAAAGGAACCCAACCTTATAGCTTATATCTGCTATACTTGGGAATGAACGCATTCTAACTGAATGCCACTATGTTCATTTTACAGATTCCCCAACCTCACTCGTGGCTTCATTTTAGCATTTAATTCAATTCCCAATCTCATTCGGGCATGAAATATCAAATAAGCACATTACATATGTGAAAACATGAATAATTTTTTTTTAACCCCGACCGGGACTCGAACCTAGGACTTATGATTACTAAGTCAAGGCGCTACCACTACACCACAGAAGGTTAAAAGGAACCCAACCTTATAGCTTATATCTGCTATACTTGGGAATGAACGCATTCTAACTGAATGCCACTATGTTCATGTAGTGGTAGCGCCTTGACTTAGTAATCATAAGTCCTAGGTTCGAGTCCCGGTCGGGGTTAAAAAAATTATTCATGTTTTCACATATGTAATGTGCTTATTTGATATTTCATGCCCGAATGAGATTGGGAATTGAATTAAATGCTAAAATGAAGCCACGAGTGAGGTTGGGGAATCTGTAAAATGAACATAGTGGCATTCAGTTAGAATGCGTTCATTCCCAAGTATAGCAGATATAAGCTATAAGGTTGGGTTCCTTTTAACCTTCTGTGGTGTAGTGGTAGCGCCTTGACTTAGTAATCATAAGTCCTAGGTTCGAGTCCCGGTCGGGGTTAAAAAAATTATTCATGTTTTCACATATGTAATGTGCTTATTTGATATTTCATGCCCGAATGAGATTGGGAATTGAATTAAATGCTAAAATGAAGCCACGAGTGAGGTTGGGGAATCTGTAAAATGAACATAGTGGCATTCAGTTAGAATGCGTTCATTCCCAAGTATAGCAGATATAAGCTATAAGGTTGGGTTCCTTTTAACCTTCTGTGGTGTAGTGGTAGCGCCTTGACTTAGTAATCATAAGTCCTAGGTTCGAGTCCCGGTCGGGGTTAAAAAAATTATTCATGTTTTCACATATGTAATGTGCTTATTTGATATTTCATGCCCGAATGAGATTGGGAATTGAATTAAATGCTAAAATGAAGCCACGAGTGAGGTTGGGGAATCTGTAAAATGAACATAGTGGCATTCAGTTAGAATGCGTTCATTCCCAAGTATAGCAGATATAAGCTATAAGGTTGGGTTCCTTTTAACCTTCTGTGGTGTAGTGGTAGCGCCTTGACTTAGTAATCATAAGTCCTAGGTTCGAGTCCCGGTCGGGGTTAAAAAAATTATTCATGTTTTCACATATGTAATGTGCTTATTTGATATTTCATGCCCGAATGAGATTGGGAATTGAATTAAATGCTAAAATGAAGCCACGAGTGAGGTTGGGGAATCTGTAAAATGAACATAGTGGCATTCAGTTAGAATGCGTTCATTCCCAAGTATAGCAGATATAAGCTATAAGGTTGGGTTCCTTTTAACCTTCTGTGGTGTAGTGGTAGCGCCTTGACTTAGTAATCATAAGTCCTAGGTTCGAGTCCCGGTCGGGGTTAAAAAAATTATTCATGTTTTCACATATGTAATGTGCTTATTTGATATATATATATATATATATATATATATATATATATATATATATATATATATATATATATATATATATATATATATATATAGTAAGGAAGCCCATCAGTGAAACAAAACTTATAAAACAATGCTATATTTCGGATCCTAACTGGATTCAGTTAGGATCCGAAATATAGCATTGTTTTAAATGTTTTGTTTCACTGATGGGCTTCCTTACTATTTAGTGCTGTATGCTAACAGTTTGTACTTATTCATATATATATATATATATATATATATATATATATATATATATATATATATATATATATATATATATATATGTGTGTGTGTGTGTGTGTGTGTGTGTGTGTGTGTGTGTGTGTGTGTATGTGTGTGTATGTGTGTGTGTGTGTGTGTGTGTGTGTGTGTGTGTGTGTGTGTGTGTGTGTGTGGTGTGTGAACGATGGTCACATCCTTACTTATAGTTTTGATTTGTACCTGACCCATGCTCATGTGTATGTCAAATTTTCATATTTTCGTGATAGATCGTTTAATATAATAGTTGTGCATATACCTAACTGTTCTCACGGGAATAGCCCCATGCTCGTAAATTCCCTTCTCCTGATCGGTTTCATTTTTACTCAAGACATTTATACCTATGCTTAAAGTCATAAAAGCATTTAGCCTTTACTGTGCCATCACTTAACGAATTCCAATTATCAACTATTCTTATAGTGCACATATAGGGTGCAATACGGTTTTGAAACCACTAGACAGATCTTGTTGGATCAGACCAGATTAGATCGTCTATGGGATGGTTGTGGTCCACAATCATCCCATAGACCAGGGGTCGGCAACCTTTTGCTAACTAGATGCCCACTTAGGGTTTGAAATCATTCAGTGTGCCAACAGCATACGTATTTTTATACAAGTCAAGGTCAATATACCTTTTATGCAATATATTTTATATAGTAATATATACAATAATATGAAAACCACATTAAAAGAAATAAACTGTATTTTAGAAGTTTTTATTATTAATGAGAGCCTTGCCCTTGCATGGTTTTAGCCAATTGTTCAATATCGGCTAGGCGTGACAAATCATTTAAATCAGTGCTTTCGACAAGAGCGACACTAAATACTTGGGATTGTTTTAATCCAATTGTTTGTTTAGTTGTTACATTTTCAGCCAAGCCAGTTTTGCGCCTCTCAATTGATCTTAAAGAAACTGGTATTTCTCTCATTCGAGTGAGAATAATCTCCTCATTTGGTAAATCACCAAACAAAATTTCAGCACTGGGCAAGAAAGTTGCTTTGATGTATTCTCCGTCTGTAAAAGGTTTACCTTTCCAAGCCACACATTGAGCTAATTTGTAACTACATTCAGTAGCTTATTCTTCGTTCCAACTGCTTGTCTAAAAGTACCAGTTTGTTTTTTGAAACCAGAAATAGCCTTTTTTATGGCTTCACTTCTCTCTTCTGAGGTTTTAAACTTAGATTGGTGTTTAGAGTGAAAGTGTCTTTGTACACTGGATGTGCGACACACAACACTTTCACAACAGAATGCACAAACAGCACGATCTTTTTGTTCTACAAATGCATATTCTTATGCCCAATTTTCTTGAAATGGGTGATGATCAAGTTTTCTTTTATTTTCGGCCATATTTAACACAAACTGTGTTCTGAAAGTATATATAAATCAACAAACATAAATACTGATATTTATATATAAAATATTATTTAAAAAACGAAAAAACTTTTCAAAGATGTAAAAAAATGTTTGAATTGTGTTTATGAATTGTTCAAGTGCGCACACATTCGGATCATCTCAGTCTCTCTTTCTATGAAGGAACACAGCCCTTGAGCAGCAGTGCGAACATGCGTGAGTAGCAGGGTATTTATTTAGCATAAAGTAAGGCAATTACAGACTGATTATACATAAGTTTTAATTATATATAAAGAAAAAGGTGGTTAGTCAGTTCAGAACTGTGGAAGGAAGTTCAAGGTGTTAATTAATAAAAAAAAAAAAAGACAGACGTGACTATATGCAAAAAATTATGTATTAGCTTATTTTTCACGCGTACCACATGATAGGTGGTACGCGTGATGAACGATCTTTAACTGTGTTATGGAATTTGGGTTAAGTTTTGAGTCGCCATACTCCCGAATATATTTTTTGAACAATATATACTTACCTCAATTGCTACAAAATAGAAAGAATCTAGGAAATGACATGTCGTGGCCCAAAGAACACTTTATGTTTTGAGAACTGACGCGTGATGCCGCTGAGTGCCATTGGAAATTACTTGGCTTGCCAAGTGTGGCACGCGTGCCGTAGGTTGCCTACCCCTGCCATAGACGATCCAGTCTGGTCGGATCCAATCAGATCTGTCCGGTGGTGTCAATGCCAAATCGCACCGTGTATAGGCAGCTTTACACTGAGATGTACTTTCTTATATCCTTCAAAGCAGCTTTCTTGTGAAGCTTCAAATTGTGACCTTTAATTCTAGAACCCCATTTATTAAAATATCGCTCCTTGTCCACTCAGTCAAAACTATAAAGGAATTTAAAAACTGTTACCATAGCCTCACAATTACTTCTAGCTTCGAGTGATGATAAATTTTTTTCCTTTGGCCTTTCCTCATAACTGAAAATACGTGTCTCTGTTACCAGTTTGCAGCATGTATTTGCATTTTCTCCAATTTTTTAATATATTTATTTATGTTTATTAAAAATAAATTAAAGTATGAGGAATATTTTTGTTCATTTTCTTTAATTTGAATGAGATTTTTTCCTGTCTGTCTATCATTCTGTCTATTTATCTATCTAGCTAACTATGTATCTGTCTATTATATTTTTTCCTCTGTCCCTCTGGCTGTCTGTCTGTCTGTCTGTCTTACTGTTTCTTTCCCCTTCTCTCACATATGCACACACTGACACACACACATGCATATGCACAAAAACACACACCGAGACACACATACACACACACACGCACAAGTCGTATTTTATATCTTACACTGCCAATATATTTCTATGAATGAATCATCTCCATAGCGCAGGTACATAATTTCTTGGCATAAAAGGAATTCTATTATTCTGAGGCATTCGAAGAGATCATTAAACCTCTATTAATATCTATGCCGAACAGCAGAGAGAAAGAGAGAGAGAGAGAGAGAGAGAGAGAGAGAGAGAGAGAGAGAGAGAGAGAGAGAGAGAGAGAGAGAGAGAGAGAGAGAGAGAGTTTGTGGGATTAAAGTGCTTGCTTCCACATTTGACATTGGTAGTAAGTAAGATATGAATCAGTCTCTTGATATAAGGGTCTATTTTTTAGTGTCAGAAATGTATGTCGCCCTTTGCTTGGAAATAATTCTTAAGCTTTGGGTGCAATAAGACATCGTTAGTGTTTTGAAAGATTTTCTTATTTTATGGGTTCTTTGTTTTATGTATATTCATTTATTTTTATATTCAGTTTGTTAGTTATGACTATGAAATGTCTGATTTAGCCGTATGTTTGTATATTTTTGTGCCCTGCCTTTTATTTTTCTTTCCATCCCTCTTTTTTTCATTTGGTATTTGTTTTGTTCATGTTTTTAGTACAATTTGCTATCAGTATACCTTCCCCCACTCATTGCCTTTCAGTTTTATATTCTTAAAATTTATTTTATAGAATAATAATAATAATAATAATAATAATAATAATAATAATAATAATAATAATAATAATAATAATAATAATAAAAATAATAATAATAATAAAAATAATAATAATAATAATAATAATAATAATAATAATAATAATAATAATAATAATAAGAAGAAGAAGAAGAAGAAGAAGAAGAAGAAGAAGAAGAAGAAGAAGAAGAAGAAGAAGAAGAGGAAGAAGAAGAAGAGAAAAAAATAATAATAATAATAATAATAACAACAATAATAATAATAATAGCACCCTTTCTCTTGCGCATTGTTGTCATGAGATGAGGCTGCAGCTGTCAATTTTATGAGCACTTTTATTGCTCATTGGTCAGTTGTTGGCGATTGTAAACAAGACAATTATATCATGATTGTTCTCATTCTCAGTATCAGTTTGTTATTGTCACCCATCTCTGTGTCTACCTTTGCTAAACCGATTAAGTTCCGCTACTGTCATCCCTTACATTGTATCTCATAGGATGGCTTACTGCCATCCTTTACTTGGTGTCTGTTAGCTATAACGTATTAGCTTCGAAACCGTCCTACTTGACTTCGTCTCTTTTTATCTCAGCTAGAGAGAGCGTTTCAGGAGGAAAAGATTTTGCTCAGTGCTAATGTGAAACTTGTTTGTTGTTGTTGTTGTTACCTTAAAGATAATGGCTTTGTTTTCCATTTCTTTATAAGTGATATAATTCCATTTTGCATGTAATTTTCTTTTATCTAGCGATGATACTTGCGAGTGGCTCAATGCTTTAAATAGATATTATCATATATTAAGAACTATTATATATATATATATATATATATATATATATATATATATATATATATATATATATATATATATATATATATATATATATATATATATATATATATATATATATATATATATATATATAAAAGGATTAGAAAGATGACTTTTTATTTCTATTTAAAAATAGTATGTTTTATGCTTACCATTTATTATTGTTTTTAATATACATATGGCTCTTAATAGTTGATATCTTTTTTATAGTTACTATTAATATAATACTGTTTCTTTAGGACAATTTTTATTTCATAATACAATTGTATATTTGAATATTCATTCATTTCACTTTTTTTTTGCCATGTAGGTGTCTTTTTGTTATATTTCAAAGTGGTACTAGTCTATAATTCTTTATTTGTGTATTTTATTTATTTTTACATTATATTATCAAAAAACTCAAGGGTAATCACGTCTCTCGTCCTTTGGTTGTCTGTTGCATAGAGCGTCAACAAAGTGCCACTGAAGTAAACCAGATATTTTTACAATGACTTAGAACCCTCCTTTAGACACAGTTGTACTTTGAAACATGTTTGTAAGTGTTACTTTTGAGACATTCATGCTTTTTGGTCTTCGGGAACACTTACTCTATAAATAATCTCTCTTGGGCTATTTTTATAAGAAAACACTTCTTGTATCGGTAGCGTCATGAAAGTAAATGGTGCGATTTACATCATTTTCTCGAGTGTATATAGAGACCTTTGCACTACTCTGACCATGCTGTCTCACTTAACGACATTGTTTTAAGCGAATAATGGGGTCTATTTTTATATTGGTGAGTGAGGCACTAAACTCGACTGGCCTCTGCCAGCTCTGACAGTGTCAGGAAGGGGGTGCCAGATTTTTAACATGGTCATTATACTTTGTCAGACCTCCTTTAGACTACTAGTGCCAATTGTTTTTTGTATTATTGAAGTATCTAATTCTTCTCTCTTAAGCTTTTACTTGCTCTCAGAGAAGAAAAGTCTTTTTAATCTCATCTTTTATGAGTATAATTGTTTAGTGTTGAGACCCTTAGGGGAGTTCTCACTTATATTTTTTTCTAGTTTTTTTCTCTCTACTTTAGACAAATATTTGGGGTCTTACTGCATAGACTTTAAGTTTTCCATACCAGAAATGAGATATGAAAGTAAGGATGCTTTGGTAGACATGGAGAATACCCTCCTTTTGCTTACGGAATAAAGACAAGAGTTATCAGATTGTAATGGTCACTTCAGGTATTTGTTGTCCATGAGTCACCAGCTTGGTCGTATGGCTATTCTGTACTGGGTGCTTTTGGGTAGATTTACAACAAGCGTTCCTAGACATTTTGGGGTCACTGACCTATAATTTTATTTGTTATTATATTGTCGCCGATGGAACATGGAGGGTTATAATTTTATTAGTTTTGTTCTAATCTCTAAAAGTTATTAAATATTGAGTTTAATGACCTTTTCCAATAAACTAAGATTTATAGTTTAATCAGTTATTAGAATGCCGTCTATAATTCATCAAATATTTTAGTTATATGAATATCCTGGCATAGGCATAGCTCTTGCTTTTTAATGACTTATTATTTTGTCACGGCATAAACATTGAGGCTACATTTAATTACTTAGTTTATTTGCGCCAACATAAGAGCAAGTTATTTTATTTAGTTTTAATTTGTATATTATAATTTGCTTGAGACTGGGGGTTACAAGCAAATCATTATTTTATTATCACTGATAAAGCGCTACCAGTTACTGATAAATGTAATATATCATTGGATACTGTAACTTCAATGACAAAACACTAAAGGTTATTATGTTATTATTGAATATATCTTCATAGTCGAACACTAAAGGTTGTGCATTAGACAGTATATTTACTCCATTGCAACCCTTTTGAATTTCTATCAAACTAAGCTTATTAAGTGGCTTTAATTAACAACCATACGCCATAGCCCTTTTAAACGTCTTCATTCAACATTGCTTATTTTGAAGGGCCCATTCTTCTTGTTATTGAACTAAGCAGTGACACTTTGACGTAAATGTGCCACGTTCAACGGCATGTTTCTTTTAGGTTGCTTGTACTGGCACTAACATTTGAAGTGCCTCGTGAAAGGTGGGAATTCGGCACAGCTAATCTCCCTTTTGGCTGCCTGCACACTATGTCGAGACTTTGAGCGGATGCCATGCAATTGCATTGTTAAGCTGAATTTAGACATTGGCAAAAGGGTATTTCTTTACTTGAGTTGACGTGTTTCTATTATTATTATTATTATTTTTATTATTATTATTATTACTATTATTATTATTATTATTATTATTATTATTATTATTATTATTATTATTATTATTATTATTATTATTATTATTATTATTATTATTATTATTATTATTAAGGCAATACTACCATTGACAGCTGTATCAGCCGACAAAACTCCCACTGACAAAAACACACGCCAGTATCCCTACAATGGCAGAAAACACCCAAGGACAGATACCCTCCATCCAGAGAGCTTCCCACCACAGAAGCACCACCGTTAAAACCCCATTCGCAAAGCCCCCATAATACTCAGATGCGATCAGACCAACGTGATTTAGCCTAACATACCCTAGTTTATTAGCAAAAGTGGGATAGAGAAGGGGGGGGGGGGAATTTGTCACATCTGGCTAATAAAGGGATTTATTTGTTGTTTTTTGTCGGTCGGTGTTTTATCATTGAGGAGTTTGTCTCCTCTCTGCCTCATAAACTCGAGAAAGGTATAGACTATATTTAGGTTTCATTGACATTCAGTAAATTTTATTGCTAATATTTTGTTATTCCAATATGTCTATTTTATTTTTATTTATTTATTGATTTATGTACTTATTAATTACATCAGTAATTTATTTATTCCATTCCTCTATTTGTTAACGAATTACTTTTAAGTGTTTATTAACCTGGATTCATTCTTGCTATTTTCGTTTTATATAATTCAGTTTATCATGTATTTATATGGGTACGTATGTGTGTGTACTATTTTGTGTATATATGTGTGTCTTTGTAGGAGCTTGAAAGAGAGAGAGAGAGAGAGAGAGAGAGAGAGAGAGAGAGAGAGAGAGAGAGAGAGAGAGAGAGAGAGAGAGAGAGAGAGAGAGAGAGAAAAAAAAATTGTTAAGGGTTTATCTTATAATTGGCCGTGGAAGTGTCTGATCAAGCCGCGCCCATATCATCGCTACCCATTAATCCTAATACTTATTGGAGGGTCACTGAATAAAAAAAAAGTTATTCGGAACTTTGTGCTTTGCATTCTAGTTCCGAATATCCAACATGGGTCTTTGTAACTCTGAGAGCAGATTTTTACCGACAGTTCATGAAGCAGAAGTTTCCAGCGAAAAAGAGTTTTAATTACTGTTGTCAGTGCAACAGAAGTGTAATTTAACAATGTCACATAACGCTCTCACAAGTTACTTTTAATGCCTTTTTTGTCACAAAGGTAGAGAGAACTCCTCTCAAATTTGTTTCCATGGCCAAAGCCTCGGCAACACACAGAAGCACAGTACGTTATTCTCTTGAATTGCGTTAGTCCTCGTAAAAAGTGTAATTGGTCTGCAAGCGTTTTTCCAAATGACAAAATTAGATGTTGTGGGCGACCATTTAAAAGCTTTCTTTGTTAATAGCCTCCTCAAAAGGACTAGTACATGAAAATTCGTTGATTAAATAACATCATTTAATGTCTCTATGTGTTGGGAGGGAATATATGTGTTTCGGATGTGCTTTAATTTTATCAGGTAGACCGAATTCACGTATTTGTTAATGGAATTACTTTTTTCATTTGTTCAGTAATCAAGGAGTTTATTCGAGCTACGACTACGAAGTGGAATGGATTGCCTAACCATGTTGTTAAGACAGTGGAAGCTTTAGACGCCAGAAATTAATGTTTATTAAACACGCTTTGATGTTGAATTTTTAATATTCTACTGGATTGATGCCAATATAGTAATATTGAAACGTTATATTTTATGGATTTTTTTCCTGTCTTCTCATTTTCGCTTTCCTCACCCAGGTGTCTCCTCTGCTGGAGCTGTCTGCTTTATAATCATTGATTTTTTTCTGGTCGACTTGTTACTTGGTATATTAGAATGATTATAATGATAATATTAAAAGTAATGTTTCTTTTTTATTTACTTATTTAATTATTTTAATTTTATAGCTGTGAATCACTTATGTGTTTATTTCAGTTATTTATGTATTTGCATTCTTATTTAGATACTTATTACTATGATAGTTTTGTACACTTTCACTTTTTTATGATTGTGACGCCAGGACGGGCAAAAACTATTATAGAATGAAACCTCCCTCATCGGTCCTGGGAACTAAGAAAACGAGGTCAATAGAAATAGAGATGGAGGGTGTTGTGGCTTGTCGGATTTCTTTTTTTTTAGTGTGACACCGGGACAGGTAAGAATTGCCCTCATCAATAAAGGACCTGGGAAAAAGAAAATATTAAGATGAAGAAAAAGTAAAAGGTTAAGGACAAGGCAGAATTAAGGGAATAATACACAATAGGAAGAGGACAGGCTGAGATAATAGTCGAAATACTGAGGACCTAGACATATGGCAGAATTAGGCCCTGAGATGACGATATATCAGTTTTTAGAAAGAAGATAGTTTTTAAGAATTTGGAAAGACAGAAGGATGAAAAGAGTTACAGAGTCTGGATGTAGAGGGGAAGAAGCAGTAGCTGCACCGACCAATCCGCGAGCTACAAATCTCCAAACTTTACCAGTGAGAAGGGGGTAAAAAAATGTGTAATGAATATCCAAGAATATTCAGTGTAGATATAGGCATACATAAAGAACCGTAACTGAAGGAAGACTTAACATTTAACTGTCCTATACAATTCTATTTAAGTCCAAAACTCCTTCAGCTGTAGTATCGCAATGGGCGGCTGTTGCCATGGGCCAACCTTTTCAATGCATTTTATCAGCAAGTGAGAGCCGATTAAAAATGTGAATGAATTTATATGCAAAATAAGTTATTTCATACAATTCTTCTTCAAGTAATAAAAATGCAAATAGTGTGACCCTCTTAATATCGATCCTATTACCGAGATTGTCTAAGGTTGGAATGAGAAATGTCAAACTATATGGCCAATAGACATCTAGTTCCAATACATGTCTTACAAAACCTTGACAATTAAGGGATAAATCATTCTCGCAACTCGTGTACTTTGCTTTGATATTTAAAGAATTCTCCAAATCAGTTCATGGAACTTAAACTTCCGCAGAGAGTTAGTCTCCCTAATCGACTGTTACTGTTCCTTCTCTTTCTTCGACATAACAATTTACAGACATCAGTCCTGAAACACAGAATAAAGTTGAGTCTTTGATTCGGATCCGCTGCTTTCGTATCATAGTAGCTTGTTAAAGCCTATCAGGGAGCCTCTATAAAGAGAGAGTATCCCTTCATTTTTTGTCGAGAGAACTAAACGCAAATATCAGTCCCACACCACAGAATGAGCCAGCGAAATCGAATTCTTGTCCATTGCTAAGTAATCCCAGTAACATTTCGTATCAGATCATGGAGCATTTACAAACAAGGAGTCAATTTCATTTCCATTCCCTAGGAAAATTAGTGATGTATGTAACGCCTTGGACACCGATAAGGCAATGGATAGAGAATGGCGTGAGGTGTGTTGGGGTTCCAATTTCTCATTGCAGTCTGAGCTAGGTTGAAAAAACAAGAGGCTCAGATGTTAATGGAATGCGGAGTGCCTACTCCGCAGACTTTGATCACTCGATGCATGAGTGAACAGAGTCCCTTCCCTTAGTCTTATTCCTCTCTTCTTGGGAGAGGAAACGTGTGTGAATGTGTGTGTGTGTGTGTGTGTGTGTGTGTGTGTGTGTGTGTGTGTGTGTGTGTGTGTGTGTGTGTGTGTGTGTGTGTGTGTGTGTGTGTGTGTGTCTGTGTGTGTGTGTGTGTGTGTGTGTGTGTGTGTGTGTGTGTGTGTGTGTGTGTGTGTGTGTGTGTGTGTGTACGTGTGAGGAGAGAGAGAGAGAGAGAGAGAGAGAGAGAGAGAGAGAGAGAGAGAGAGAGAGAGAGAGAGAGAGAGAGAGAGAGAGAGAGAGAGAGAGAGAGCTGGTTCCTTTTTAGAAAGCGGCATCAGTAACATGAGAAACAATTGTTACTAATACTACAGTTAATTATATCATTTTTATTTACGCTACTACTACTACTACTACTACTACTACTACTACTACTACTAATAATAATAATAATAATAATAATAATAATAATAATAATAATAATAATAATAATAATAATAATGATAACAATAATAATAATGATAATAATAATAATAATAATAATAATAATAATAATAATAATAATAATAATAATAATAAAAATGACGGCGACGACTACGACGACGATTATGATGATGATGATAATAATAGTAATAAGATTAATAATAGTAATTATAATAATGATAATTATAATAAGAATAATAATTTTCAGAGAATTTCAAAGCATAAGTTATTCATAAATCGTACTGATTTTATAGATAAACCAAATAAATAGGGCATGCAGGCTTTATCTATATATATATATATATATATATATATATATATATATATATATATATATATATATATATATATATATATATATATATATATATTCTATCTACCTTGGCTGTTTCCCTCATTGGGGGGTAGCCGACATAAAAAAAGAAACAAAAGAGGATTACTTTACTCAATGGGCAATGACTAGAGAGCTAGTAACCGTCCAGATGGCACTGCTGGAGTGCCACAGCCCCTCCTCCCAGCTCTTCCACAACCAGTGTCGCTTCATAATGCCAACTCCCCTACTGCCCCTACGACAGTGCTACCTCTGTAAGATGCAGCCCCGTAGTAACAGCAGATGCCCATCAGAGATGCGTCACAATTCTCGCCACTCATTCCTATTCCCAGCTCACTCACTTGCTTCCCTCACATCCATCCTCCTATCATTCAAGGCTCTCCTTACTCCATCCATTCACCCAAACCTAGTCCTCCCACTAGCATTTGTCCCATCAACTCCCGCATTCATCACCTTTTCAGCAGTCTTTCATCATCCATCCTCGCTACATGGCCAAACTATCTCACAACATTCATATATACTCTGGCTGCCAATTCTCTCCTCACACCCGTTCCTGCTCTCACCACTTCATTCCTAACCCTATCCAACCGAGATACACCAATCATACTCCTCAGGCCTTTCATCTCAAACACATTTAGTTTCTGTCTCTCACTTTCATACCCCATAACTCTGATCCATACATCACAGTTGGCACAACCACTATCTCATACAAAACTTTCTAAACATTCATTTCCAAACCTCTATTCTTCATCACGCTTTTCAATGCACCCAACACTTTACATCCTTTATTCACTTTGTGACACACATCTGCTTCCACTCCACCATTTGCAGCTATAACCGAGCCTAGATACTTAAACTGATCAACTTCCTCTCACACACCATTCCAAATTCTGACACTAACTGACACAGCTTCTCCTCTGAATCTGCCACCACCACAGTATCATCTGCAAACAGCTATTGACTCAACCCCCACTCGTTATCATCCCCATCTACCATTCTCAAACCTCGACCACGCACTTGCTCATTCACCTCTCTTACGAATCCATCAATATACAAATTGAACTGCCACGGTGACATCACACATCCCTGTCTCATTCCCACACTCACTGGAAACCACTCACTCACTTCATTCCCTACCCTAACGCAAGCTCTACTGCCCTCATCAAACTCTTCACTGCTTGCAACAGTCTACCATTAATTTCATATAACCTCAAAACATTCCACATTGCATCTCTATCAACTCTATCAAACCCTTTCTCCAGATCCATAAATACAAAATACACATCCTTACCCATTTCTAAATATTTCTCACATAACTGCCTAACTATAAAAATCTGATCTATACAACCTCTACCTCTCCAAAAAGCACTCTGCACTTCCGCAATCACATTTTCTGTTTAATCCCTAATCCTATTAATCAGTGTCCTACCATACACTTTTCCTACCACACTCAACAAACTTATACCCTAAAATTACTGCATTCATACACATCTCCCTTACCTTTGTATAGGGGCACTATGCAGGCAATCACCCATTCCATTGGCACCATTGACAATATAAAGCATAAATTAAACACTCTCACTAACCATTCCAATGCAGTCACACCCCCTTCTTTCAACATCTCCACTGTCACACCATCCATTCCAAGTGCGTTACCTGCTTTCATTTCATCCAATGCCCTTTTCACCTCCTCTCTTGTAATCTCTCTCTCATTTTCATCTCCCATTACTGGCACTTGAACACCCCCCACTGCCACTATAGCTGCCTCTCTATCTTCCTCGACATTCAGGAACCACTCAGAATATTCTGCCCATATTTTCCTTGCATCGTTCCCTCTTAGCATATATCCATTCACATCTTTCACTGTCTGTTTCATCCTCAATCCACCCTTCCTTACTCTCTTCACTTCTTTCCAAAACTTCATTTTATCCTCCTCATATGACCCACTAAAATCTTGTCCCCACCTAACAATTGCCAACCTCTTCACTTCCTCTACCTTCCGCTTGGTTTCCACATTTAGCTCTCTATATCTTTTATACTTCTCCCTACTGTTACACTGCAGCCATTCCTCAAAAGCCCTCTTTTTCTCTTCCACCTTCATTTTCACCCCTTCATTCCACCACTCGCTGCCCCTCCTCTTGCCACCTCCAACAAACATCTTTCCACACACATCACTTGCATATCCCACAAAACCTTTTTTCATCAACCCCCATTTCTCCTCTAACTCCCCAACTTCTCTTTCTTTCACCCTGTCATATGCCACTTTCCAACCTGTCCTGATATTCCTTTCTCTTCTTTGGCTTTTTAAACTTTTCCACCTTCACCACTTCCCTTCTAAATCCCCCCCACTCTATTACCCCACTCTTTTGCTACTACCACTTTTGCTTCAACCAAAAAATGATAAGACATCCCAGCAGCCACACCCCTAATTCTCTTTGCTACCAAAACGTAATCCATCAATGATTTTCTTTCTCTCTTCCATTTGCCACTCTCATCTATGTATACTTATTTATTAACTTCTTGAAAAAACTATTACCTATCAAATTGGAATTGAAAAAATTCAGGAAAGACACTCTGTACAAAACAAGTCAACTATTGCTTTCAGAGGTATTGGAACTCTTTCCATTACACAGTGGTAAACGCATCATAAAAGCAAGTAAAAAATATATATAATTTTAAATATAATCACTTTTAGCGCAAGTGTCCTGAATATCTCAATAAATGGTGAACTTGACAGACTCTTTCAATCTAAAACTTCCGTTGTAAAATCCATAGAGTTTGAAAAAACACAGGACCTAGGAGACCTACATCGAATGATAGAAAGTCTTGCAGATAAGGTGAGAATTTTGGAAGCAGATGCTAAAGAGGTGAAAGCTTTACAGCACAAGGTGGGATTGCTAGAATCAGACATTGCCCTACTTAGAAGAGACAATTCTATGTTGAAACTGCTATTAGAAACATCTCCATCTCAATTCAGTGCTGTCACTTAACAACGATGATGTCCCTTCTATCAACAATTCTCAGGTTTTGCAGACTAGGTTTTCTGTCTCTACTCACAATTCCTCCAGTGCATTGAAAGACGAATGTGACAGTGGTAGTGAAGAAGAAGCCTGAATACACCATCTAGCACAAATATTCAACTCAGTAACAGGTCACAAAACAGTGAAGAAACAACAGAGTCCTTCCCCACTACTCCTAACAACACAACAACAGGCACTAACCAGGACAAGATTCTTTCCAGCACAAATAACCAACCAGTTAAAGGGTTGCAAAACAGCGAAGAAGATATAGAGCCCCTATCCACTACTCCTAACAACACAACAACTATCACTAACCAGGATAACCAAATTACACCATCCAGCACAAATAACCAACCCAACAATAGGCTGCAAAACAGTGAAGAAAACAGAAAAGACATAATAGAAGTAGTCTCTAATCTAAACATTCCATCGAAATCCTCTCCCCCAACGCCACAGTTACCCAATAATGCAAGTGCAAGGGTTACAGCTCAAGTATATATTCGCATTCCTGGCAACCCCTTTGAGAGAGAGATACATAATATATTGACAAATCAAGGCATTCCAATTAGGTTTGCGTTCTCGCAATACTAATTGAGTCTCCTTCGCAATAACGATATCGAAAGGAATCAATAGCCTACAGGCACAATTGTCAAGCCATTTCGCGGGGACAAACAATGGACACAACCTGGGTTATCTACAAAACATCCCAAACTACAGTCATACCAGAATAAACAGCAAAGAGCTTATGAAACGATCCCCTATCCACGAGACTCCAGAAAGAGACACAATACAAACCTCCCTTATCGCCGTCCACACACAAGAGACTTCTCCTGGAGAGATGGCTTTTACAACCCTAGACACTCACCTAGGCATACAATCTTTGGGAAGGCCCGATCATACAATGGCACATACTCAAATCAGTGTTACCCATCTAACGGCAGATACAGGCACCAGGATTCATGGATTAACCCCAGAACACACTATGATGATGAATTCCCAGCAGAATCACACAGTCGAAACAAATCATGGACAAATCCAAGAACAAACTACAACTATGACTATGGATACCAAAGTGATGAAACATGGTAAGAATGTAACATTAGTACATGTGAACGCTCAGTCCCTTCTTGCTTATTTTGAGGAAATAGTAATGCTAACAAAAGACTACATCATAGATATCCTCTGTGTAAGTGAAACTTGGCTTCCTCCTACAACTGAAAATAAATATGCGTATATCCAAGAGATTAAAATATTTCGCATTGACCATTGCCGAGGAGGTCAGGTCTGTATTTATGTTAGAAATTATCTTAGTGCATCATAAATAACCACAGGTCTACAAAAAAAAACTGAAGAGCTCGAAGATTTATGGATCACTGTGCAGTATCAGAAACTTCCATCTTTCATTGTAGGGTGTGTTTACCGTCACCCTAAAGCACCTTCCAGTTCATTCAGTCATCTGCTAGACATATTCAGAAATATCTGTGTGCGCCATGAACCTGCATACATACTTGGTGACTTTAATGATGACTTGCCCTCAGCAGATAACAAAATGAAAAGGGTGATTGACACTGTGAAGTTAACACAAATAGTGACAAAACTGACCCGCATAACCCCTAATTCTAGGACTCTAATAGATCTGATAATAACAAATAAAGTGGAAAGTATACCCTATTGGGATGTAGTTCCCTGTCCAATTGCAGATCATGAGCTCAACATTGCTATGCTAAACATAAACAAGCCCAAAAGGAAGCCTCTCTTCAAGACATTCCGGTGTCTAAAAAATTACTCCCCTGATATCTTTTGTGAAGCATTAATCAACAACACAAATGTACTTAATAGTATTATAGACACAGGTGACGTCGTTTTGCAGGTTGGGATTCTAACAAAAGTCTTCCGTGAATGCTTAGATAATTGTGCATCCATTGTAACAAGAAAAATTACCCACCCCTCAGCGCCCTGGCTAATTAATGACATCAAAGAAGCAATGCAAATCAGAACTCAAATACAAAAAGAGCTAAAAAAGTAATAGATATGATATGACTCTCCGTGAACGTTATAAAGCAGAAAAGAAATGTGTCAGATCGCTCATCAATGTAAGTAGAAAAGACTTTTACAAAAAAAAACAATTTAATGACTGTAGACATGATACAGCGGCAACATGGAAAATGGTAGGAAGCATGATACCAAATGAAAAGACTACCTCAGAATGTTATGAAAATATTACGGAGCCGAAAGACAAAGCGGAAAACTATGATAACTATTTTGCTATCGTTGGGAAAAACACAAAAAAACATCAACTCATTGAATATGAGTAATTACTTAAATGTCAATTCTTCCAGTGTATGCACAAGAGAGTACTTCAAGATAAATCCTATCGATTGTGCCACCCTAATTATTACCATAAAGAGCCTAAGAAACTCTGGCTCTTATGGTCCAGATGGTATGCCATTTGAATTCATCAAAGATGCTCTACCCATGATTGTATCTTATATTCTAACTATTATGAACACTTCCATTGTTACTAAAAGGTTCCCTGACTCTTGGAAAAAATCACATGTAATACCTCTGCATAAAAAGGGGGACAGAGAAGATGAGACAAACTATCGTCTCATTTCCCTGCTACCCATTTCCTCTAAAATATTAGAAAAAATTGTTGCATGCCAACTTATGTCATATTTAGAGTCAAATAGACTATATTAACCAAGGTGGTTTCAGACCGAAACTCTCGACGGGAGCAGCACTTTTCAATGTTACGAATAGTATCTATAATAATATAGATATGAAAAAAATCTCTATTCTTGTATTATTAGACTTATCAAAAGCCTTCAACAGTGTAAACCATGAAATTCTTATAAGTAAATGTACTAACCTAAATATTGATCCGAGCTGGTTTAGAGAGTATCTGTCTAATCACAAACAGTCTCTCCGTCTTAACAACATTATCTCTATGCCAAAAAAAATTATCATTTGGTGTTCCACAGGGATCAGTACTTGGTCTTATCCTCTTCTCCATATAAGTAAATGATCTATCTTCTTTCATTTCTGACTGTCTAGTCGTACAATATGCACATGACACTTAACTGCACCTTAGTGGTGATAATAATCTCCCAGACCTAACCTTAAGAGCAGAAAACGCTCTGTCAAAAATAAAAAACCTGTTTTCAAGAAATTAGGCTGTTGATTAACGAATGTAAAACGTATGCATGTTTATTGGTTCAAGGTTCCATATAACACAAATTCCAGAAAACACAACAATTAATTTTTGCGGCGATATCATTACACTTAACAAAACAGTCAAAAACCTAGGAATTCACTTTGATAACTAGATGTTGTTTGATTACCATATAGATAAAGTATGCAAAACTGTTACAGGAACATTAATGTACTTATCATGTATAAAAGACTATTTTGAAACTACCACTCGAATAACTGTTGTTGAATCCCCTATCCAACTGTTTGGGGAACTACCACTAAGATTCAGATAAACAGAATACAAAAGCTTATTAATTTTGCAGCTCGAGTTGCCCTGGGAGGAATAAGAAAATATGACCACATCACACCAGCTCTCAATAAACTTGGGTGGCTGCAGGCAGAAAACAAGGTCGCTTATGCTATTTATGTTTTTGTATACAAAATATTGGACCATCATTATCCTAGCTGGCTATTTGATTTAAAACAGTCAGGGATATAAGGGGAACTAACACAAGACAGAGCAGTGAGCTCTTTATTCACAGAACAAACACAGAAGCAGGTTCAAAGATGATCACTATTAAAGGGCTAACACTCTAGAACAATATTCCAGAGCATCTTAAAAATGCATCTCCTTCGCAGCTTTCAAAGGCAAACTACATAATTTTCTTTTGGACAAATAGTTGCTGCTCACACATAAACTAAACTTAATGATTCAATGCAACTTCCCTTAACACTAACCTTTTTATATGTAAACTGATATCGACTTCTCTGTTCTCTATGTTAAGAACTAATTATTCTCATTGTAAGGAAAACAAATATGGTGATGATGCCGATAATAACGATAGTGTATCGAGTGTTATTATTACTACTTTGCTATTAACATTATTGTTAAAATTTTTATTACAACATTATTATTTTCTAGGAAAGCTACATTTTACTTAACTGTATGTATTACCCTCTTACTTATTAGTTCAATTACATGTCTACTTATAAGTTACTCTCTAGTATAGAAGAATAACCATTGTATAAAAATGGAAATAAATGTTTGTCTGTTTGTTTGTTTGCTCCACACACATATGTAACAGTCTCTCGCCACTTTCATTCCCATCTGGTACCCCATACTATCCTACAACGCCTTCTACCTCTCCATCACTCACTCTGACATTCTAGTCACCCAATACAACTACATAGTTCCTTCTGCTCAAACCATCCACACACCTAGTTAACTCATTCCAGAATTCTCATATATATGACTGAGACAACTTGGACGGGTAAAGAAAATTGCCCTCGTCGGGCTGGAGCACCAAATACATATAAGAAAAAGTAACAGCTTAAGGGCAGGGCAGAAATATGAAAATTTATAAACACTTAAAAAGGCTGAAAGACTAATTTGTTAATGGAGATAGTAGCAAGAACAGATATCCAGAGTGTGAAAATGTAAGGCAAAAAGTACCCTCTCTGTGTCCCAACTAATCCGAGAACCACAAATCATCATACAGTACCTGTGTGGTGCAACCACTAGACGTGTGTTACATGGCCTCACCTGCGGGGGAGGATTGCAGCTAGCGTACTCATTAGATCAGCGATAGAGTTAGTACCAAAAAAAGAGAGAATGAGATGACACTCTCCGACGAATAGAAAGAAAATCGAGTTTAGAAGAAGTATGAAATTAAATATAATGTAATCAGTTATTTTTATCTTACTCATTTATGCTAGAATTACAGCATAATGGAATGGAGATGTAAATAGATATATGAAATATAGCCGAAACAAAAACTGGAATGAAAGGAAAACCAATATATTGTCTAATAAAGCTAACGACCAGTAATAAAAACCTCCAGTGGCACCATCTGTGAAAACGCTCTATCTATCCTACAACTGCACTCGATGGAAAGAGAGAGAGAGAGAGAGAGAGAGAGAGAGAGAGAGAGAGAGAGAGAGAGAGAGAGAGAGAGAGAGAGAGAGAGAGAGAGAATCGCTTCTCGACTGTTTAATTATAATGGCCCGAAGCTATTTGGGATGGCTTTAATTTTGGATGCCTTGCTGCTATTTTTTTTTTATTTTTGTTCTTGCCGATGATGTTCTTTTTATTTTTTGTTTGTTTTGTTGATAATATTCTTGCCATTATTTAGTTGCTAGCGTTCTTGCTATTGATGGTTTCTGATTTACATTGGTCTTGCTATATTTGCATTGATGTTGATTGTAATTTTGCTTTTTTTTTTTTTGCTCGTTCTGTTCATGTTGCTGTTTTCTTCATCTCAACCGTGATTTAAATGTTTTGTTTTGTTGAATTGGTGAAAGTTTTTGATTAATATTTACAAGCTTAATGCATAGGGAAGATATCTACTATATTATATATTAAAACTGAATACATAACATACCTCATTAATTTACCACTATAGTTTGTTGTCTTTTGCGTCACTGCTTTCCATTACACACTGAGAGAAAGAAAATATACTTGTATGTCTTGGAATTTGACTCTCTCTCTCTCTCTCTCTCTCTCTCTCTCTCTGTATATATATATATATATATATATATATATATATATATATATATATATATATATATATATATATATATATATAGATATAGATATAGATATAGATATAGATATAGATATATATATATATATATATATATATATATATATATATATATATATATATATATATATATATATATATATATATATATATATATATATATATATATATATATATATATATATATATATATATATATATATATATATATATATATATATATATATATTATTGTTATTGTTCTTACTATTATTATCATTTTGATTATTCTTTTCTCTTTCCACTAAACACTGTTCCTTACTTTACCCTGCTTGTGCTTTCATACTCTTGTTAATCACAATATTGACCTTTTACTTTTCCAAGCCCATGGCGGGAAATACAAAATCTTGCACCTGAATTGCGGTTGCCAACAACGAATTTCCTTCGCTGAATTACTAATATTTCTTTTTCTCCTGTCTCAGTATATATATATATATATATATATATATATATATATATATATATATATATATATATATATATATATATATATATATATATATATAAAAGGCATCGGAGAAAACTGCAAAATATATGCAGGTACTGAAGATAGACTATGTATCGAATATCCCAGTTGAAGAGAAACTTTCTTCTCGTCCAGAAATGATTCTTTGACACAATTTTCTCGGAGGCTTATATATATATATATATATATATATATATATATATATATATATATATATATATATATATATTTATATATATATATATATTATATATATATATATGTATGTATGTGTGTGTGTGTGTGTCTGTGAGTTATGCGTGTATGTGTGTGTCTGTGAGTGTATGTATGTGCGTGTGTTTGTGTATATATATTGGGAGAGAGAAAAGAGGGAGACAGTGAGAGAGAGAGAGAGAGAAAGAAAGCGAGAGAGAGAGAGAGAGAGAGAGAGAGAGAGGAGAGAGAGAGAGAGAGAGAGAGAGAGAGAGAGAGAGAGAGAGAAGAGAGAGAGAGAGAGAGAGAGAGATGGCATTTGCTGCATTTTTCAGGAATTCTCCCTTGTTCCTAAATGCATTTATGCATATTAGTTACCAGTATGTTTGTCTATTTGTTTGCTTATGTGTGCATATATGTGCTTGCATTCGCATCCCAGTGTATGCCATTTGTACTCTTTCAAGTCTTCCCTTCTTCTTTGATGTGGTAGAATGTTTGTTTTTTGCTCATTTGGCGAAGGAACTGTGTTGTGGATTTGTGTATGTCAGAGGCGATATATTGGTGTCGGAGACAATGCTTGAAAAGCGATATACGCAAATTCTCATTTGAAAACGTAAATGAACATAAGTAAATTCACATATACACTCATTCATTGTATTGTATTAGTGATTGCGTGTGTATTTACATATGTGCAATTTATGCTTTCAAACGAGAATTTGTGTGAATATTAGCTGTGTTGTGTTGATGGCAGGATTTAACACATTTGGAATTCATGGTCGGAGTGCTATATATCTAATATTGCTACTGCTGCTGCTGCTATTGCAAGTACTTTCTGGCTTGTCCACCACTTAGTCCCTAGTATGCCTTACTAGCCATGTAGAGATTGGATTTTTATTAGAAATAGGTTTAATACAAGGAGAATAAGAAGATAGAAGTAATATTTGCTGCTTACTGTCATCCATGGTGCTGATAATTTCCCAGATTTAGAAATTTTACATAACGACTAATATATTCTATGAAAATATTTTTAAATGAATCATTCCACTGACCCTAGTTTTCTCTAATATATATATATATATATATATATATATATATATATATATATATATATATATATATAATATATATATATATATATATATATATATATATATATATATACTTGAGCCATTTTTCCCCTTATAAGGGGAGTGGCTGAGTGAAGACAAAATACCCTGACTCTTCGGGAAAAGAAAATACAGAGAAAGGGATTCCCAGTCCCCTCGCTCAGCCCCATTTGCTCGACTCTTACGACACGTAGAGGAAGTATTCTAACCCCCCCTCCCTCAGGGGATATATATATATATATATATATATATATATATATATATATATATATATATATATATATATATATATATATATATATATATATATATATATATATATATATATATATATATTCAAAAATAAGCAAGGAAAGGAAAATTAGGAGTAAAATATACTTCTAATTGCCGTAGGTTGATGCGACTGATATTTGAATATGCCAATATCCCTTATTTCGCAAGTGGGAGTTGTTGGCGTTGATAAGTGACTCATGTAGAATATACTTATTAGATACTATATATTGTTATATATAAATATGATTAGTAATGGAATTTCTAAAATCTTTGTTTTACATATTTTAGGCACTGATTTAGATGAGAGGATGGATGCATGAAGTATTTTATAGATTTAAATATGTTTATATCATAAATGTTAGATTTTGCTTGGTCTCTCATCCACTATCATTATTTTGGGAAAAATGTGACCCGCGTAAAAACACGGTAAAAAATATTTATACAATATTAAATTGAATTATTGATAGGTGTTGAAATTAATAAAAACAGCAACTAAACTGAATCAAATATATAGCCCATAGCATGTGCTATACATACTATTTCTCGACATGCACATATTTTAGTTATAACCAAGAGATACACACCTGAACTACCCAAAAAACCTTTAGTATAGTGTCATTCGATGTAGCACCGGCTTGGTCTCAGGAGACACCATATTTAGTTCTCCAAGGCAGGTCCGAATGCTTATTTTTCCTTGAGCGTCTTTGGAGTTAGACGATATAATGTGACGTCCCTAGTACCTTTTCTCAGCACTACAAAATTAACGAGTACGCCCATTAAACATGACAGATCAATGGTGGAATAGTATCCGCTCCTGATTAGACTACATAAGGTCAATATATCCGATCTGCTTTTTTTTTG